>JACM01013131.1:0-10498 GCA_000787095.1 Periophthalmodon schlosseri
ACACCACCTGTGTGACTCCACCTGTGTAAAACTATCTGAGATTAAACTCGACTTTACGCAGTTCACTTTGATTCAAACCAAACTCTCCAGTCTCAGCCCAAACCTCTGACATCCGTCTGCCACAAACACTTAAATAAATATTATACTATATAATAAATACTTCATATAGACTTTACACAGACGTACGGAGCGTTTGAGGCAAAACTGAAAACCTGAACTCCAAATCTGAGGTCAAAACAGTCTCATATTTGGCTCTGAATGTGTCGAGGATCATTTGAGATGCTCCAAGCCTCTGTCCCAAAATGACCCAAAACTGCAGATTTTCTGAAGCTCTGCATCGTCTGCATTCAAACTGACTGACGTGTCTGCTGCTCCGCATTCAAACTGACTCGTCTGCTGCTCTGTATTCTGCTCATATCCCAGAATGCAAAGCACACCTGGCAGAAGGCAGCAGCTATGTAGGTCACACACTGGGAGTGGACTGGAGCCGCCGGGTCACTCACAGAACAAAGCTCTTTGGACCTGTCGTGGACTCAAACAAACTGAAGACATCTGACCTATTTTTAGTTTACTGCACAAACTCTGAACGTTAAAAGTGCTGCAGACCACAACTACTTTACTCGCCATTAACAAAACCAGGAGACAGGACTGAAAACATCACAGGTCCATCGTTTACCTGTTTCTACGGAAGAATCCAGCGCCTTGTTATAGATATGTGCCGTAATGAAGAGGCTAAACGGGCCTTAATGAACATAAAACTGGAGCTAGATTAAAACAGCAGACGGCTCTAATGTTACAAATGTATTTCCCAGTAAATGTGGCTTCAGCAGATGCCACTTCCCCTCTCTCCTCACCACACTGTACTAAAGTCTCCAGCGTCTCCAAATATGTCCCCAAACTCCCACAGAACCAACCAAAAACACGAACTGGACTGGAACAAAAACATGCCAAAGACTCACCGGGCTCCACATCTGAGAGCGGCTGCAGTTACACTTAAACCTTTAACAATTATCATCATCATCATCATCATCATTTAAGCAGGATGAAACGCTGAAGGCCACACCAGCCCCGGCGGGTTTTGTGAAGGGTCCGGCTGCAGTAACAGTTACAGTATTGGATAGAAAGGGGGATCTGCTCCGTATCTAAGCATTTTAATAACATTATATTCCCAGATGACGCTAGGGGGCGCTCTGTGTGGACTGAGGCGAGATACGGCACAGGTCACTGAAGCGCGTAGAAACAACGTGGTCGGAGTGAAAGGTTATGGCTTTATGAAAACATACGGTTACGGTCCCACCTGAAAACAAACTGCGCTCTTACCAGGGCTAAAGACTCAGTCGAGACTGTATAGAAACTCAAACACTTAAAATAATCAGTTTGAATGAATCCAGCACTGAAATCAAAAGTCCATTATTGTATAAAAGTCCATTTTATACAGAACAATGAGTCCTAATGTTTAAGACTCATACACACACTTTTGTACAGCGCTTTTCCATCTTCAAGGCTCAAAGCTCTTTACATCAAGGAACCACTCACCCATTCACATACACATTCACACACATTCACACACATTCACACACACATTCACACACACACACATTCACACACACATTCACACACACATTCACACACACATTCATACACAGACACTGGGGGCGAGGGGGGTTAAGGGTCTTGCCCAAGGACAGAACAGCATTCATCTGTGGAATCGCACTGCCAACCTGTGGGTCAGTAGATCTGACCATTCTACTAATAATGTTTATGTCCAGAGCGGGATTCGAACCACCAACTTTCAGATCAGTGGGCAAACACCAACACAACAGGGCCACTGTCGCCCCACAGGATCAGCTCACAATGTGCAGCTGAAAACACATTTTTACAGTTTGAAAATCCTTTAAAACCTGTTACAGCTGATCTTAAGGAGTCGTGTTCAGCACATTTACTACAGCGTTAATAATATGTGGCAAAGTCTTAATGTTGAAAAACTGCCTTTAACTCATAAACGATGACAGACTGATCTGAACGAGGTGAAAATCAAAGTTGTTCTCTCTCCTCAGGTGAGACTCATTACCATATTCAAATATTCATGAGGTCACATGACCAGAGGAGAGCCACTGAGCCGCCTGTAGAGGATCAGGATCATCTGGCTTTTTCCTACATCTAAAAATCCTAATCTTTTGACTTTGGGTTTTACACGTGTGATTAGACTGCAGCTCGTGTAAAGGAGGATTCAGACACAATAGTAAATCCACATCAGCCCTGGTCCTCGGACTCGGTTAATCCCGGTGTGAGTCTGCAGCAGGTCTGTGTGTTTGAACGAGTGGATTAAAGCTCCTCAGACGGGATCAAGCAAACACATTTATACAGAGAAAAGGCGACAGGGCAGTGTCTCACTTTAAAAGCTCTGATCCTAGGTGTCTCTCATAGACTGTTTGTGTAAATGGATGTGTAACCTGCCGCCGCCACGTTACAAACAGGAAGTGATCATGGCCGCGATTCCGGCTCCATCGACTCTGGCTCCAATTCACTTTCTGTGTAAAAACCCTGTCCCTCTCTCTGTACCTGCTGCTGTCAGACTCACGTTGGTCTTAAATGTTCGTATTAACCCTCTACATGATCCTGGGGTTTTTATTTCACTGTTGTGTCTGTTATTCAAGATATAAACATTAATAACAGACAAATCAGGCGCCTTCTTTCCCCGAGGTTGATCCTGCTAGCGTTAGCAACAGGTTTGATTGACAGTGTCGCTAAGCGCTCGCACCGCTGGTTTAGCGGGGAGCAGGCGCTTAGCAACAAGGGAAGGGGCGTTACCTTCAACAGCCTCGCTCCGGATTGGCTCTTTGGTTCCTATGATACTCATGGTCAGAATTCCAAATATGGGACTGGTCTCCAGATTATATAACGCTATAACTGCTGTAGCCTCGATGAGCTTCATTTGGAGCCGAACGCTGTGGGTGACGTCACACTCACTTCTTTACACAGTCTGTGGTGTCTCTAGTGGAAGGAAGTTCAAATGGTCTCTGTTCCAACACTTAATATTTGAGGGGAAAAAAAATGTAAATCTTTGGGGTGAAATGAGTTGAAGCTTATAAACGGCGACATAGACGTGAGGCTCATGATCACAGCTGATGACATCTGTGGTCACTTGTGTCGGGGTCGATCGAGGTAAAAGCAGAAGAGCCGCCAATAGAAGGTCCAGCCCGAGTCCCTCCACAGTGTTCATCAAGATTAGATTATTATTAGATTATAATTAGATTGTCTTGAATATTATCGCACATTTTAGTGTTTTCAAACCGTCTCAGTCCAACCTGGATCTGGATCGTCACATTCAGCAGATTAGTTCATGTTCCATTCTTGTGTGAGATGGTGATGGTCAGGGACGTGTTTTATAACTTTTAAACTAAGGCCACATAAAAAACACAAACTGATCCAAGTCCAAGCTGCAGGTTTAAGTCGACTCATGGTTCAGTACATGACAAAACCTGTCACTATAATCACTACATCGACTCCTCGTTCAGTACATGACAGATGGAACTATATTTTTTTCGGCTCAATATTTATTGCAAGGACTTGCAAGGCAAAACTGGGGAGATTTGTGTTATTTTTGTTGAAATATGATAAGATTTGAGCTGTGGAGGGGTGAATAATTCTCTTCTATGGCTCATTAATGGCACATTCTGCTGTTTATGTGCTGCAGCTCAGGTCTTTTAATGAAACCATCTATTTAAAATGGTTCACTGGGATTTTCCTGCTTTATTTTAACTCTGTCAGTGGCAGATACTAGTTTCCATATTATCGTTTATCACAATATCTATGTGTATCAATATACGGTGCTTCACAATGTGTTATCATGACAGGCCTAGTCCTAGTCGGGAACTTTTTGTTATTTTTTCTGTTCTACGATTCGATTTTTCTTCAGTTCCATATTTGGAATTCTGACCAAAAGTATCATAACAAAAGAGCCAATCTGGAGCGAGGCTGATGCAGGTAACGCCCCTTCCCACCCACACCTCTGGTTTAGCTTAGAAACACTGATATATCAAAGAAAGAAAGGCGCCTGATTTGTCTGTTATTAATGTTTCTATCTTGATTTACAGACACAATAGTGAAATAAAAACCCCAGGGTCATGTAGAGGGTTAATACGAACATTTAAGACCAAAATGACGAGTCTGACAGCAGCAGGTACAGAGAGAGGACACAGTTTTTACAGAGAAAGTGAATTGGAGCCACAGTCGATGGAGGCTGAAGTGCGCCCATGATCACTAGTTTTTACAAGAAATTGAATTGGAGCCACAGTCGATGGAGGCTGAAGTGCGCCCATGATCACTTCCTGTTTGTAACGCGCCGGCTAGCGGGTTAGCTACGTCCATTTATATAAACAGTCTATGGATCCACGTCTAACAGGGCAGAAATGCTGTGGTCCTTATTTCACCTCAAACCCCCTGTGCTCGTGCCTCAGTTAAACAGACTCACACTGAACATAACACAGGGACAGTGATCAGGTTTTATGGATTAACTGTTTTTTGATCATAGTATTTATTGATAAATGATCTGTAAGAGCAGGTTGTTTTTTTTTCTAAAATTAGCTTCAAAGCAGAAAATGAAGCACATGACCAGACAAGATTTTCTGGCTGAGGTTTTATGTGACTGTTGAGCCCAGTATATTGCCAATATTAGTTTTGCTTCAGTTTCAAACATAGACTGTATATATATAAATGGACATAGCTAACCTGCTAGCCGCCGCACTCCAAACAGGAAGTGATCATGGCTCAATCAACTCTGGCTCAAATTCTCTTTCTGTGTAAAAACTGTGTCCTCTCTCTGTACCTGCTGCTGTCAGACTCATGTTGGTCTTAAATGTTCGTATTAACCCTCTACATGATCCTGGGGTTTTTATTTCACTATTGTGTCTGTAAATCAACATATGAACATTAATAACAGACAAATCAGGCGCCTTCTGACCCTGAGGTCCTGCTAACGTTGTTTTTAATTATTTATGTTTTGATTTGCTGTATTGTGATTTTAATGTCTTTCTTATTCTGTAAAACACTTTGAATTACTGTGTGTATGAATTGTGCTGTACAAATAAACTTGCCTTGCCTAGCGTTAGCAACAGGTTTGACTGACAGCGTTGCTAAACACCCGCTCCCTGCTAAACCAGCGATGTGGGCGGGAAGGGGCGTTACCTACATTAGCCTCGCTCTGGATTGGCTCTTTGGTTGCTATGATACTCATGGTCTGAATTCCAAATACGGAACTGGGCTCCACATTGGCCCCTGTAACTGCTCTGGCCTCGATGAGCTTCATTTGGAGCCCAACGTTGTGGGTGACGTCACACTCACTCAGTCACTTCTTTACTCAGTCTGTGATTTCAAAACAAATCTCATATTTTAGTAAAACTTATAGTGGCTGGATTTTTTACATGTAATTCAAATAATGTAAAAATACTAATAAAATGTCCATATATTCCACGTCACTCTTCGCTCAAACCGTTGGTCCCAGTCTCCAGTTCGTCTTCAACATCAGGAATCTGATCTAACAGGAACAACAGTACTTTTACACTCTGTACAGTTTGGCGTTTGTAACGGCGTGCCGAGAGATCCCTCCATTTTCCCATGATGCAAAGTACAAGAACTCCTTCAGCTGTGAGGCAAACTGTGATATTTACTAAATTATAACTTTTATGCTTCTGTGTTTTTAATTAACAGGCTGGATTCAGTGTTTTTATGAAATAGCCTGGAGTGAGTTCACATTATTGTTCTAGAATGTTCAGGAAAAGCAGCTGATAACCCCAAAGACGTCACACATTTGGACGTCGTTCCCATAGTATCTGTTCAGCAGTGGAAGTTTGGGCTTTTTCTCGTTATATAAATCCATCTTATATAAATCCATGTGCTTCCACACATTAGCCATGAAGCTTTTAGCAGATTAGCTGCAGAATTTGGTCTAATTACAAGTTCATACACTTTCCACTTTCCAAGCCGCTCTTCTTCTAATGGCGTTGAGGCTTTGAGGCATTGGAGCAGATCTCGTAAACATCTCCCACGAATAGACCAGCAGACTCTGTTTATCTGTGTGGTTTTGTGCCATTTCCAGCGTCCCCAGCTGCGTCTCACCTGTTCCTACACACCATCTCTCAAAATGACTTCTAATAGGTTTTATTAGTAAGTCTGAAAGCAACGGTAGCATGGCAACGACGGCGCTATAGACAGACTCGTCTCTCTATAGCTCCACCACAGACAGACGGGCGGCGTCAGCTGCCTCTCAGACACTGGCTCTGATTGCGGAGTGGAGGTCTGAATGTGCGTTACTTCCTGTTTCCGCCGATAATTTAGAATATCCTATTTATAACCAGCTGATTAGCATAACATCGAGAAGAAGAGTTTTTTTCCTGTCACTGCGTTTGAGAAGTTTGACTCATTATTTATGTTTCTTTTTACAGCTGCATCTGTTTGTATTTAAACCAACGGCTTTGTGGACCAGTCACTATAATCACTATATCAATAATCACTATATCAATAGTTACTTTATCAATAATCACTATATCAATAATCACTTTAACGACTCATCGTTCAGCTTATGAAAGATAGAACAGTATGTTTTTGGGGTCAGTATTTTTGTTTACTTTGTGTCTATATGATCAGACTTAAGCTGTAAAAGTTTGAATAAATAACTCGTCTGATTCATTCCAGCCTCAAACTAACGACTAAAGTGTTTCATTCTGCTGTTTATTTCTTGCAGCTCATGATTTTTAACAATAATGTAGATTTATAATTGTTTTCTTGCAGCCATGATTTTTAACAATAATGTAGATTTATAATTGTTTTTGTGGCTTAAATCTGCTCTTGGGTTTTTGTGTCAGTGGCAGAAATGAGTTTCAATATTATCGCTAATCGTCTTTATTTACTTCAGCGATATATCGATCTTCAGAATGTGTTATGGAGACAGGCCTAATGCTTTCTATTGTGAATAAACTAGTTCTTCCTATAAACACATTATGCTTTTATCTGTTATATTCTGGACAGTTTAAATTGTAATATAGATTCTTCTAGTTGAAAACTGCAGCACTGATTCCCACCTGCCCCTTTATGTTACGTCACCATAAATGTCATCAGGTCACCCTCTCTGCCGCCGGACCTGCCGCCGGACCTGCCGCCGGACCTGCCGCCGGACCTGCCGCCGGACCTGCCGCCGGACCTGCCGCCGGACCTGCCGCCGGACCTGCCGCCGGACCTGCCGCCGGACCTGCCGCCGGACCTGCCGCCGGACCTGCCGCCGGACCTGCCGCCGGACCTGCCTCTGGAGCTAAAGTCTACTCTGACTCAGACTCAGACGCTGCTGAATCTCTGTGCATCACTGTGTATTTAAATAAAAAGCTAATCAGAGAATGAATTACATCATAGGGGGCGCTATGTGGATGTGGACTGGAGAAAACGAGGGTCATCTGAGTGATGATCTTGAACTCAAGCGGATAAAGATCACACAAACATGAATCGCTCCAAATACGATTGAAGTATTAAATGAGAAGCTAAACAATTATAAAAACGCTAAAAGCTCGTGAATCAGTTTTGAATAAAAAGTCCCATTTGAGGTTTTCTGATGAAATGAAATTGCCCACTTTCCTCACCTGTGTGAACGCTCTATTATGTGGATCTTTTCATTACGTGGATCTGTTCAGGACCTGTTGCCATGGCGCCTGCGGCTGGTGGTTAAAGCTTTTGACGACCTTTTCATGATAATTGTACAGCTTCACAGAGACCTACATTCTGTATAAGACCTGGAAGCATTTTCATAGTGTTGACCCCATCCTCACACAAAGGGTCAAACGGTGTAAGTCGACCTGTCATAACACATTTTGAAGAGCCATATATTGCCACAGAAGAATATCATGATGATGTTTATATAAATGGACATAGCTAACCTGTTAGCCGCCGCGTTCCAAACAGGAAGTGATCACGGCGCACTTCCGGCTCCATCGACTCGATTCACTTTCTATAGAAAAACTGTGTCCTCTCTCTGTACCTGCTGCTGTCAGACTCATTGTGGTCTTAAATGTTCGTATTAACCCTCTACATGATCCTGGGGTTTTTATTTCACTATTGTGTCTGTAAATCAACATATGAACATTAATAACAGACAAATCAGGCGCATCCTTTCCCTGAGGTCGCTCTCGCTAGCGTTAGCAACAGGTTTGACTGACAGTGTTGCTAAGCGCCTGCTGTGTGCTAAACATTACCTTCAACAGCCTCACTCCAGATTGGCTCTTTGTTTGCTATGACACTCATGGTCGGAACTGGGCTCCACATTGGCCCCTATAACTGCTCCGGCCTTGATGAACTTCATTTGACTGGAGCCGACGCCGTGGGTGACGTCACAGTCACTTAGTCCACTTCTTTATATATGATCATGATAAACGACAGTATTGAAACTACTTTAAGCCACTGAGACAATTCAAATAAAACAGTATAATACTAATAAACCATTTTTTTAAATACAGTATCATTAAAAGCCTGAGCTACGGAAAGAAATGGCAGAAAGATTAGTCCAGGAAGTGACTTTTTCAGCCATCCACAGCTCAAATCTGACCTTATTACATAAAAATGCCAGAAATCTCCCCACTATTGCAAGAAAAATATGTACACGGTAAATATTTAGCCCCAAAATATGTTGTTCCAGTTTTCATATACTGAACGTTAAGTCGATACAGTGACTGTCGTGTAAGGTCCAGAGGGGACGGTCAGTGACTGGTCATGTGATCTGATGATGTTTAGAAACAGGGTTATAATTTAGGTTAGGTTAAGGTTATGGAGATGTTTTGGGTTATTTAATGTGTTAGCAGCAGCAGTAACCTCACCTTATCTCATCTTACACCATAAAATAAAGCATTGAACAGAAGTTTACATATTGCCGTGGCAACCAGAGCTACGTCATTATCACTTCTGCCAAAACATGGGTCAGATATGGACCAAACTGCATCCTCTCCCTCGCGGAGCACACGCAACTGAGCCACAAAGCCCTGGTGGATCATATATACAGGTATCTAGCAAAGGTTTCAGCAGCATCTATTCAACATATGAGCTCATTCTGTCATATTTCTACTATAAACATTTATTTTATTACAATACAACATGAGCCTGTTTACAGCTGTGTCATAATACCACAGGAGTCATTCTCTAACTCTAGCTCCTGCAGAGGAAATGGGGCAAAGGATCAGTTTCAGCTGTGGAACTGCGTCCACTGCAGAGACTGTATATATAAATGGACATAGCTAACCTGCTAGCCGCCGCGTTCCAAATAAGAAGTGAGCATGGACACGCACCCGGCTCCATCGCTTCTGACTCCAATTCACTTTACATTCGAAAATTGTCAGGTGCCTTCTTTCCCTGAGGTCTCTCCTGCTAGCGTTAGCAACAGGTTTGATTGACAGCATTGCTAAACCAGCGATGTGGACGAGTTGGGGTGTTACCTTCATCAGCCTCGCTCCAGATTGGCTCTTTGTTTGCTATGATACTCGCCGTCAGAATTCAAAATATGAACTGGGCTCCACATTGGCCCCTATAACTGCTCGAGCCTCGAGGAGCTTCATTTGGAGCCGAACGCCGTGGGTGACGTCACACTCACTCAGTCACTTCTTTACACAGACTATGGTCCACTGTCGTCAATAGAAGTTTAACATGAAAGAATCAGGAGCCACATATCACTTTGCAGACAACATAGGAAGCCTTTGACACCATGTGGAAGTTAGGGTAGGTTTGGCCTTTGACCCATCCTTTGACCCATCCTTTGACTCATCCTTTGACTCATCCTCTGACCCGTCCTTTGACCCATCCTTTGACTCATCCTTTGACTCATCCTCTGACCCGTCCTTTGACCCATCCTTTAACTAGGACAGTGAGTGATGGCAGTGCAGGGACCATAAACCCATCTGTAGATCTTGAGAGAGGATTATGGTCCATGGTCTGGAGGATCAGCCACATCACGTCCATATTAGACGTGTTAAGAGGAAACATTACAGACTTGAGCCAGAGTCACACAGCGTAGCCCATTACCACAGCACGCACAGTTAAAGGGGCACTATGCAACTTTTCTGGTAGGGAGTCCGCCACCTTTTTGTCTCCACCGCACTATGGCATTAAACATGTCTATCTCCATGGAGACCAGGCCAACTGACAGGTCAGATCTGGGCAGAGGTAAGAGTGCCTCCACTGTGTTTTAATGTTCGGTTTAACGATGCCAATACTGGAGAAAACACTAAGCAAAACAATCCATGGAGACAAACAAGAGGCAGGTCCACCACCAGAAAAGTTACACAGTGCAGCTTTAAGTCACTCCCTCTGTACTGACAGGTCTGACGTCTCGTCGAGTCTGTTCATGTGCGTGTTCTTTTCAGTGTAATTTCCACCTAGGGCAGGTCACCTGACCAGTGCTCTTCCCTGATTTGTTCAGCCCCAATTGGTAGAAGAATAAATTCCCGGTGCAGCTCTGCACCTGTCTGCT
>JACM01033128.1:0-12165 GCA_000787095.1 Periophthalmodon schlosseri
TAAATGCCCTATTAAAAATCTAGAAAAACATCAAATGCTGTGGTCTAATTCGGGTATTTAATGTGTTGACTAAAACACAATAAAAGGACAGCACAATGAGAAGCAACAGTAGGCTGTAAAAGGAGCTCTCAGGGTGATTTAGTGTGTTACCCTGTCTCTCCCCCGCTCTGTCTGCTGTAGGCTCAGTCTCACACACCACCTGCAAGACACCAACAATACATACACACGATTCATCATTTTATTTACATTACAAGGATTTATATCTGACAATAGTAGGAAGCAGAAGTAGAAAGCCCAGGTGTAGTCTTGTGAGTGTATTTTGGGTCAGATACGTAGAGATATGTAATCGTCTTGAAAGCTTTTGCCACGCCCCCTTTTTAGTCGAGTAATTGATCAGCAGGACATGTCTTTAGTCAACCAAGATTTTTTTAGTCGACTACAGCCCTAGACACTGTAAGCTGAAACAGTCGTTTACAATTATAAGAACAGCTTGCATGTTAGTCCCTTTTCCTTTTAATGTTTGAGTTAAATGGCTGAACAATTACAATTACAATACGATTAGCAATTTATGTTTCAAAATCTAAATTCAATTCCCTGACTGTCCACATCTTTTAAACACAAGTTGTAGTATTAACACTTGAGAGACAAATGTTAGATGATAACTTTTAGAATATATCTGTTGAGCTCTAAACTGCAAGGGTATCAGATTGTATATAAACAAGACTCCATTGAGACACAGGGATATTTTGTTGTTTGCAGAGAAAATTCTACATAAAGATTGCTGAAGTTGTATCAAGGTATGATTTTGATTTGAGTGAAATAAGTATTAAGTAAAAATTATAGTCTAAGGCTGGGTCATGTATCCGAGCCCGTATTTGTTTTTGTGTGAGGAAGACAATACCAAGTTGAAAGTGCAGGGGTGTCTCTTTGACCTTCTGACACCTAACCACGCAAACCAAACTCATTAAAGTTCCTACACCACTGGACACTGCACCCGGAAAACACCATTTATCTCAACTATCTCAACAATGACCAAAAACTGACAAGACTGGAGGAAAGGTACAAGGAAAAGAACTTGAAAACAGTGGACTACAGTGTCATATTTTCAAGTAGTTTCAGATCAACATAATCACATTCAAAACACAATTGCCTAAAAAATAAGTTTATCAAAGGAAGTAAGGGAAAACTATGCATATGCAGGTTTAAAGGGAACATATTATGCTATTTTCTGATCTCTATTTTAATGCGTCCTCATCAAAAACAGACCTGGAGTTGTGTTTTGTTTCACTCATACATGTTTAACGCACAAATCCTACATATTTAGGCTGAGTTCTTCTTTCAGACGGAAAACCCTCTGTTCCACCTTGTGATGTCATGTGGTAATACAGGAAGTGCTCCACTGTGTTCATAAACTCCATACACCTTCACTAGAATCATCTGGATGATTTCAGCCCTGGAACTTCCAATCTCTACTGAACTAAAAGTAAAAGGTAGCTGCTTAAAAAAACTACCACTACATGACATCACGAGGTGGAACAGAGCATTTTTAGCTTTGGAAATGTAGACAGACTAATAATAAAGGGTTACTCAAACATGTGTGAATAAAACAAAACACTCCTGGTATGTTTTTGATGAGGTAACAACATTTTGCGCAATATAGGACCTTTAAGATTATTGCTTGAAAGGTACTCAAAATAAAGACAACCACCAATAAAATCTCTTCTACCACTAGTAATTTTTCTATACAAATCCTACCTTAGATTTTGGTACTGAAGTAATGTCATACTTTAAAGCCAGAGCATGTAACTATTTGTCAAAAAAGAAAATAAAATTAAAAATAAATTAATAAATAAATAGCATCTTAAATGTTTAGTTTTTGTTTTTTTGTTTTTTTTTGTTGCATGGGAAATCGTGTATTCTTGCTGTGAGGGGGCTTACATTTCTACAAACCTGAACCTGGCCTGAAGGAAGACCTCCTCCTCCTTGATTTCATATAATCTTCCACAGTGTGGCATAAATGTGTCTATTTCTATGGAGAATGTTCCAAAGTATTCTTTTAACATTATATTTCCATGGAATTATAATGCTAACATGCTGCCACCACCAGAAAGTTACATACTGTTGCTTTAATTACATCAGATTATTTTGGTTTACTTAGTCAAATGGGTAATTTATTTTTTTTAAGATTGCATTTACTTCACTATTATAACATCCGTACATACATTATTGTCTTACCACAATTGAGAAGAGCAGCAGTCCAGTTTGCAGAGCAGGGGTCATCTCTGGGTCAATTTAAACTCTTGCAGATACAATTATATATTTTTTCTTCCCCAATAAAATAAATAATTACAATGCATGGCAGGTTAAGCTTGTATGACCTTCAGGAGTGTCCCATTGCAACAGGTTTCCTGCGGTTCTCACTCTTTATCACTCAAAAAGTACTGTTAAAGTTGTCCCATATAACTTTATCCAATCAAATTATACTCCTCAAAAATGGTACAGAAATCCACACTTGGTTCAAATCTGAAAAAGAAACACCCAGTCTTCAACGAACAGTCCGGTAACCAAACCAACCCAAGTGTCTATGTCCCAAGAGCCCTCTTTCCTCTGCAGAGCCCATCTCCTCCCTCCCTCGCACCAGCAGCCGTGAGGTATTGTCATGCTAATGTGGTCGTTTTTTAAAAGAAGCCACTTACGCAAGCAGTGTCAGGCGTTTGGCAAAAGGGGCTGGCGAGGAGCGGGACGGCGGCGGACATTTTGACCACATATTCCTTATTTATACAGTGTACAGTATGTGTTTTATAGGGAGGCCTCAAGTGTAATATACTGTAAGCAGTGCTCAAGTGGTGAATGCTCAGTCAATTACAGAACACTCCATTTGCCCTAAAACAGAGATACTGAATAATGTCATGTTAAGGCCTTTTAAGTGATTCTTATTTATAGGTGCACTATATAATTGTATGATTAGGTGTCTGCCATCTGCTTGTCTTCATGGAGATGTTAGTTCTTTCCCAGTAATGTACCACAGTATGGCATTTAACTTTATCTTCACACTGACATTCAGGTGATGCCAGCAGACCAAGTTACAGGTCAGATCTGTGGCCTGTGCAGAGCTCCAGACTAATGATTTGAGTTGGGTGCACCCGTGCGCCCAAGATGTTAAATAAATTGGGTTCAAAGACTAGTCAGAGTGAGAGTTCTGCATTTCTGAGGATCTTTACAGTTCACTATAGTAAGGGCAGAGACCTCTTATTTTCAGTTTCAACAGTTGATCTTTGACATCTTTTGCTGTCCAGATTTATATTTTTTTTCACCTTACATGTCGGCAGCTTCATTTACGTAACTAAACACAGTGTGGAGGATCTGCAGGTTTGATGCTTCTCTATAAAGGTAAATACTGTGTCTCATTCACAAATAAATGGGGAAAAAAAAGCGAAACGTATGAGCTCTGCAGTGCGTTTAGCTCTGTACACCAGAGCGTGACCTGAGCGCACGGGCCTCAGCTCCGACCGGCTTTAGCATCTGGTCAGAGGTGAGAGCGAGTGAATTAACACTCTTTTCCTTTAGTTGTCAGTTAAAACAATCATTTAAATGTGTTTTATGCTATTTAATTTGCATTTATTATGAGGAGAGAGGAGCCTGGAGAAGGGATGTGATGAGGATCTGTCAGGTGCACCCAAGAAAAATTTGTAGTCACACAGGGCATTGTAGGCGCTCAAACAGGTCGCACTCTGGAGCCCTGGGCCTGTGACCCTATTCACAGTAAGAATGCATGTTTTTAACCATTTTTGACCATAAAAAAAGATGTCAATAAGATGTCAATAAGTTCAGTAAGATAAAATAAGCTACGGTAAATGTCATACTGTGTAACTTTCCAGGAAAAGCAATAACATCAACATGGAGACAAGCAGGTGGCTTCTACATCAACACAGAGACTTGCACTAATGTATGTAACTTCTCTGGTTTAGGATCTGCCACTTGGTGTTATGATATTGTTTTGCCAGAAATGTTCCGCAGTATAGTATTAAACTAAACAATGAGTGTAACTGTCTCCATCTTCAAAAGAGACAAGCAGGTGGCACCACCGGTTACAGTTATAGATCAGGTCTGTGGAGAGGCCAATTTTCTGTAAGAATACATGTTTTTCAAGGTATTTTTGGTGAATGACCTGTTATTGAATACACACAATACTGTGGTACATTTCAGACAAATCAATATTATCTGCATAGAGACAAGCTCATGGCAGAACCCTCCACCAGCACCTTTAATATTGCTTTTATAAGTTATCACATCAGTCCATTTGATTCACGTCTGAAACCACAACTGCCATATAAGAGAAACTGACAAGACAGTGGTGTGTGTATGTGTTACAGCACAAAAAAGAAGTTGTAATTGAAACTAAATGAGTCTCTAATTAGTATTCTCAATGAGTCCATGCCTAAGTGTGAATACTTGGAGGAGAGCCCAGTGGAACACAGCCTGCACTGGTTTAGGCTTTCAGACTCCTCCTGACAATGATACAATCAAGGTAAAAACAACTTACTACATCAGTCTCTCTCTAGGCTACTGCAGAGAAAGACAATGTATTCATTCACCAGTGTTTGCACCAAACAGAAGGAGCTCAAAACCTGACACTCCAAATGTTACTTTTGAAATATTCTTCCTCTGGCCTTTTGGTGACTGCCTCAAACAAAACTGGGAAACTTGAAAAAATGTTTGCACTGAACTGATACTACAATATGTTTAGTAGGGGTGCAAGTAGGTGCTGGGTGATATAAAGCTATGAAAAAGAAATTCTTGGTTGGAAAAAAAACAAAAAACAAAAACATGCTAACCCCATGTTTTACATCTCTATAAACATGTTCTGAAATAAATATAATTCTCAAAACTACAATGACTTTTACATAGTAAAAGCTGAAGTTAAATCTATCAACTAGACAAAACGTTGTAAGAGTGAAGACGTTTCGCTGCTCATCCAAGCCGCTTCTTCAGTTCTGGTCAGATTAATGGTGGACCCTGCCTTATATCTAACTGAAGGGAGGGGCTACCTACACTGAAACTGTAAACAGCTATTGTCTCCAGTTCCAGTCTTAATGGCCCCCATTCAATGAATTTTACACTTACAACTGTCACTGTCAAAATTCCAGCTTGTTTTGATACTGGTGCAAAGGTGGGTAGAGTAGCCAAAAATTGTAATCTTACTCAAGAACAAGTACAAAGTAATGGTCCAAGAAATTACACACAAGAGTAAAAATATTTGGAGGATCTTCAACTTAAGAGAGTAAGAGTAACTGTAAGAGTAACTGTCAGGAAATGGTCGCTGGCTAGAAAAAATTGCATCACACAAATGTTTAAAAACTAATTGGCCCATATAATTTATAAAGCATTTAAATCATATGGAAATAACAAATGGTAAATGGTAAATGGTCGCATCTTTATATAGAGCTTTTCCACCTTCAAGGCACTCAAAGCACTTTACATCAAGGAACCACTCACCCATTCACACACACATCCATATACACCAGTGTACGCAGACACCGGGGACCTGACTGCTCTACCGATGAAGTTTATGTCGAGAGCAGGATTCGGACCGCCAACCTTCTGATCAGACAAACCCTCTACCAACTGTTGCTCAGTTCATATTGTTAAATGATGTCCTGGATGAATTGAGCGAAAGACCAAAGACCATGTATTTTTTAATTATTTGAACTCTCCCACAACTGCAGCTTGGATCCTTATACCCCCTACTTGTGACATACAGGGTTAACTCTGGGATAAATGCCTGAAAATAAAGAATAGTGATGGCTCTACAGATTCCATTGTCCACAGGTAAATTTTACAGTGCGCCCCCCGGCCCGCCCCTATTGTCACTCATGTGTCACTGCTGTAAAAGCTCCTGGAGGTTAATGTATGAATGTAACAGCCATGTTAAATCCACAACTGACAGGATGAAATACAACACCACATATATCAAGGTATAGTCTAGTTTAGGGCTGCAAGAATAATCACAATCAAATCAAAAACGCAATTTGAGTTGACACAAATAGCAAATTTTTTATCAAAGTTTCTTCGACAAACAACAAAATATCCCGATTTATCCAGATGAATGGAAAAACTGCTGACCCTGTACAAACATTTCATGAAATGTAATTCTTGTATTAGTTTATCAGTTCATATTTCAGTTTGTCAATTGTTCTGGATGCATTTAAATGTGCACTTGAACAGAATTCTATTATTAAAACATAAATCGCAAATCTAATCGTAATCACAATGCTTGTCAGAAAAATCACAGATATTTTTCCCAAATCGTTCAGTCCTAGTCTAGTTAAACAATGAGTGAAGCTGAAAATGTGGGATTTTCACTTTTTTGTAAATACTTGGAAATTTATCTAGGCTTTGAACTTGCACAAAAAAAATTTGCGGTATAGTAGAACTACACGATTATTCGCAACCAAACCGAAACAGCAGTTTGAATAGACATAATCAGCAAATTGCAAAGGCTGCCATTTTTAAAGTACCATCATTTCGTCCACAAAAATATCCTGACTTATTCTGCATAAAACTGCTAATCCTGTAGTTTAAATCTGTACAGCATGTTCTGAAATATATGTGATTTTTGTATTAGTTCATAGACCTATTCAGTCTTTTTGTGAATTATCCTGGACACATTTAAAATGTGAACTTTGGAAAGACCAGACAAACTAACAAACTAAGGAGTATTACACTTCAATGGGGTATTAACTGCTAACACATTACATATTCAGATCACCATGTGATATTTTATTGTTTTAATAATGCTATATTCACCGAGTACTATCACAACACAATCAGTAGGCATGCTGCTCATGAAACTTCTGCCCATCGCATCAGGTTTGAGAAGTTGTAGTGTGTTGTTTTGTATCATGTTTTTGTATATTTATTGAAAATTGCCGTGTGGGAGCATGGATGACATAGGCTTGTGGGCTCAGTCTTGGACAGGATCATACTATTGACAGTAAGGAGGGTTCAAATAGTGCCCAGGAGAGATTACTCAAGCACACATGAATGACGTAAAATAAAAGCCACGTTTTTGATGAGGGAACGTTACAATGGTAGAAAGCTACAAAAAGTTGATTTTGCATAATACCCTCTCTTTAAGGAATAATCTAAGTGAACAAGATTGGTCCTCCAGTGAATTTGGAGGTCAAAGGTAGAATAGTTACAATGCACTAAAAGTCCTTGTTAAACCAACTGCTGTTGAAACAGGGAGGGACAGGTCTCAGTCAAATATAGTCCAGTCATTTTGGCCATAAACTGTTAAAGAACTTAAAGAACTGTGGCATATCCCAGCGTTACCCGAGCAACGCTTTACCACCACAGCACTGTAAAAAGAGCCTGACCTACTTCAGTCTATTGCCCACACTTACAAACCTCTACTGGTGTCATGAAGGAACACATAACAGTAGAGGTTGTTCATTCTTTATTTTTGTCTTGAGCTCATAGCTTCACTGCAGAGGTGGGTAATATATAATATACAACAGGTCTGTAGTCTTTTTCAAGTACCAACCATTTGGGTGCACCACCAGATCTAAACAAGGTAAGCGGCCAACAATCCTAAATTAGGGCAAAATCAGATGTAGATTATATTAGAATAATTAGAGTTCAAAGGTCAAAAAAGTGAATGCATTTAAGACAAAAAAGAAAAAAAAAACTTTTGAAAACCACTAATGATAAGATAATTGTACTTTTATGCAAAAGTAATATTCAGTATTATCAATCACAGCAAAAAAGCTGCAAAAAGATTTGATAATAAAATCCTTGCCAAATAATGTTTCAAACAAGGGCATGGTGGTATTTTTTGCACTTTAGTTTTTTTGAAGTGGGGTTGTTTAATATCTTCTATTCTATTTGCTCTTTGTTATTATTTGTTATTATTTTGAGCTACAATGTCCAAATAGACACAACTCTGATCCTGAAGTATTGCAAAATTATCTAAATATTGAAAAAAATAAAATTAACTAAATAAATTAAATTAAATAAATCATATTTTTTGGCAAACTCTTACCCACCCTTACTTCACTGCTCTAAACTTTACCCTGCTTTGAATTGGGAAAAAGCATGGGCGGAGTTTAACTGGATGTCCATTCTCATCGCTTAAAGACACATAAATCTTTAACTCAAGCTGCAGTCCTTAACAAGGTCTCTGTGCCACCAATACAGCTCGGGTTTTCCCCTCTTCTCTCGCCCTGAGTCAACATATGCTTTTCATCTTCTGCTTTCTTTTAATCAACAGCCTTGGCCCTATAGAGGCTGACAAAAGACATAGGGCTAAATTACCCCCCACACCTCTCTCTCTCTCTGTTCTTCACTGTATCTTTGCTGCCTCGGCCGCTCCAAAGCGACGCCATGACAACGCGGGAATTGTAAGAACGGTATGAAAACGTCAAACAGTGGTGGAGGTGGCGGAGGGCGCACATGGCAGCACACAAAAGCCCTATAAGTTACATGTGATGGTGGAGTGGAGGAGGCTTTCCCAGAAGAGCAGGGCCACTGGGGTTTTGGGATGGACAGTGGCACAGAATTTTAAATAGAACTAAAACACAATATGGCAAAATATGACTATATGCAAAGAAGAGTTGGGAGATATACAATACCAGTCAAACATTGAACACATCTTCATCATGTTTTCTTTTTTCTGCTTACTGCTTTTTACATTTTAGATACATATGGAAGGCATCAAATACATGGAGCAAGATATGTGGAATTATGGCAAAGAAGTTAAATAACTAAATATGTAAAAAATGTACATACAACCTCAAAGTAGCCACCCTTTGCTTTGCCGGCAGCGCTGCAAACCCTTAGCCTTCAAACAATGATCTTCCTGATGAAGTTTCCTGAAATGGTTTTCACATCAAAGCAAAGGGTGGCTAAATTTGAGATATTTTGAGTTTATTTTTTGTTTGCTATATTCTATAGTTTAATAGTTTTGATGCCTTCACTGAGAATCTACAATGTAAATAGTCATGAAAATTATGAAATAAACAAAAATGAAACTAATATGATTTTATACTAGTTCTGATATAGACCTGACGTCCAAAGTTTTTTCACCAAAGACAAATGAAGGTTTGTCTGAGGCACCTTTTTTCAGGATCAGTACCTCTATAGGACACATTAAGACATTTTCTATAAAGGTAGAGATAAAAAAAAAAGTACTGCATAGTACTAATATGTCATATTTGGGTTGGACATTCCTGATGAAGACCATCCTAAAACTTAACTGGGAGGTCCAATTCTGTCCTATTTATTTCAATATCAATACTTTTTTAAATGAGCATCTAGTTTTGCTATGCCTGATTTTGTATTAGTTTCCGTGTATCACTTTTTGACAACCCTTATATACGCTTAAGTTATTGACAAAACCCTCCTACAAGTTTATATTATTTTGAAGAGACCCTGAACGCCTCACCACCCACCAAAACTAACTTCATAAACAAAGCTTTTTTGCACTCGACTAAGTATGAGCCTTGAAAGTATTTCCTAGAAGACTAAAAAAGGCATCATACTTGTACAACATCGGTCCAGCGTCCCATTCCTTTGGTACACTACAGCTGCATGTGTCTCGCTTGTGTAAACTGGAGAGCAGTGAAGAGGAATTGTAAAAAGACATTCCTGGCTGGTCATCATCGGGGGCCATGTTTGACTGGCCTAATCTAGCTGCAGCAGATTGTCTTTACAGCCGCCCCTTCCACCATCAATCAGACCAGGGCTGAAGAGCCAGAAGACAGCAGCCAGCGTCACAGCGTTACCAAGGAAACCGCCTTTTAAAGCTGCCATATAAACCACATAAGGCCCAGGCATGGCACAAAGAGAATGGGCCAGAAAAGACGGGGTGGTCTCACAAAGCTGACCAGTCAAACATGGCCGCTCTCAGGGTTCATCTGAAGTTAGACACAGTGAGCTGAATGCTAATATGTGACTGGTGACCTACTTTCTCCACTCACACAGATCCACATGTAACAAGAAGTATACAGAAAGTAGACCAAAGTTTTACAACAACTACTTTTCCATTGAGAAGAACGGTTTGGACATTTCTTTTTACAACATGAGTGTCTGGATGGATCCGACATCACATAGGATATAAAAGATCAAGCAGTCGGCCAGTGGCTATGTTGACAAGCACACCAAAAATCTGATCATTAGAGTTATCTTATCGGAGTTACTGGATTGTGTCATGTAAACAGTTACATCTGATTCAATGATCTGATTTCTTTCTGACTGTTCACACCTCTGCAGGTTTTGACAAGGGAAAATTATGCAAAAAATATAAACTAATGTGGCAAAGACTAAAATTAAGGAGAACATGTTAAAGATTGAAAGAGTTAATTTAAAGTCATTGTTCTTTGCCTTCCAATACAACCGTTACTTTAAAAATAGACTAATGTCGCCAGGTGCTTTTGATAATCAGATGTAAAAACAGATCTAAAGCTGATTATTCTAGTTATATAATTCTTACTAGCCATGTAAATGTACCCAGTGAAACAATCAAAAACATACAGTTATGATAACAAGTACAAGTTCTGATCCAGAAAAACAAAACAAAACTGGACTATAGATTTTTCTTTAGCTAACCAATTAAGGAATTAAGGAAAACTGAACACCTCATAATGTATCGGCATCGGAACTGACTACTTTGTTTGAAGCTTTTTTCCCAGTCGCGCACAGCAAAATCAATCCCGTAACTGTGAAACTGGATAATCATATTGAGCGAGACCCCAGACACTTCCACAGCTGTCACAGCGTTTAGATGCACAGATTACTTTGAACACACCAAGCAATGAAACACCACGAGCTAGTTTGCAGTAGACGGATCATAATTTGTGTCATCTCTGATTTTAAGCCGGTGCAGTTGAATGCATCTCCTGGTGTCATCAGAGTGCGTTCTATACATGCAGCAGTGTGAGCCTGTTTATTATTATTATTATTATTATTATTATTAATGACGATAATAATGATAATAATACAATGTTTACATGCATTTTATAAATCCTGTCAAATCAAACTTTGCTTGAAATTTTCCTGGCACACTAAATCACAGGCTACATCTGACCTCATCCATGGGACAGTTATCTTAAAGTGCATATGTCAGGTTAGACATAAGCCTCATTTCCACTGGCACGGTTCGCTTAGGGCCGTCTGGCGCGGAACAGTTGGGGGGGGCCCAATTACAAACGGCCCAGGCCGCTTTTGGGCGTGACACAGGTCTAGCAAGTGAAAAGCAGTTTGACTCAAATCACACAATAGAGAGGGAAAGACCCACTAAACATGAACAGAAACGCACCAAAGTTGGCAGAGTGAACCAGCTTAGAGCAAAATTAATTCTCATAACAATATTTTACATGGTCCAAACAAATTGGCTCTACAGCGCCACCTTTTAAGAGACCCCTATTAAATATCAGACACATGTACTTTGTCTTAAGCCAATGAAATTTATAGGAGTGAGGACAACTCTAAAGCATAATTAGGACAATGCTCTATTTCAATACTCGTTTATATGAACGCTGTCTAGTCCTAGGTTTTTCATCCAAATGAGCGGCCACATGCCACATCTATGTTGCTAAACAATAGTTATTCATTTTTCTTGGATATTCATTACGTTTTTTTGTGTAACATACCGTCAAAAATGTCTTTATCTCCTGTTTCTTTGATACATACTCACCGCCATGCATCAGCCTACAGAACTAAAATTTTAACCAACAGTGCAAAATCAAAGACTGAATAGAGGAGAGTAATGAGCACATGACCAACGGTGACTATAGCGCCCCCTATAATACACATAAAAGGTTCAGAATAATCCAACTGTCACAAAACCTGGGGTATTCATTGTATTTACCATAACATACAAAAAATCAATTGGACCAACATCATATTCTTTATCATTTGGACTGTGGACGTCCACTATTTGTTTCATATTGGAGTTTCCAAATCTTTATACGGACATTACGGACATTAGTTACTTTATGCGTAGTACTTGAAAATTGACACAAACATTCTTTAGGTCACTCCAATCAAAAAAGTAAATTACACCATAGGTAGGGATTATGCATCGCGATGCAGGCAGGTGCGATGCTCATGGGCGCGATTCAGACGCAGTCACAACGCAGAGGGAGGAAGGTCATTACCACTTGT
>KN475290.1:0-25532 GCA_000787095.1 Periophthalmodon schlosseri
TTAAATTACCGTAATGTTGAAATTTTTTTTTATTTTCAATGGTACAGGAGGCGTTGACATATGCACTTCATTCTCCAAGTTTATTTTCTTAATTGGTGATAAACATAGGAAAAAAAAAAAATCGCCGCCTGGATTTAACTAAGCAAATAGGTTGGGGTTGCTGCAGTTGGTCAGGTCTAGGTTCAGCAACAGTCTGTGCTCAAAGGATGAGGTCAGCTGACTACCTGAATATACTGAATGACCAGGTTATTCCATCAATGGATTTTTTCTTCCCTGATGGCACGGGCATATTCCAAGATGACAATGCCAGGATTCATCGGGCTCAGATTGTGAAAGAGTGGTTCAGGGAGCATGAGACATCATTTTCACACATGGATTGGCCACCACAGAGTCCAGACCTTAACCCCATTGAGAATCTTTGGGATGTGCTGGAGAAGGCTTTGTCAGACTCTACCATCATCAATGCAAGATCTTGGTGAAAAATTAATGCAAAACCGTAGGGAAATAAATCTTGTCTTGTGACACTGCAGAAGCTCATCGAAACAATGCTACAATGAATGCCGTAATCAAAGCTAAAGGCGGTTCAACGAAATATTAGAGTGTGTGACCTTTTTTTTTTTTTGGTGGCGACTTTTTTTTTGGCCAGGCAGTTTCTGGACTGAGATGCCTGATGTTTTTCCTGGGCTCTGCGTGTGTGCTTTCCCTGCAGTTATGTGCTGGATTGTCTCAGGGGCCTCTTTGCACAGCCTACACCTTGGGTCTTGTCTGGTGTGGTAGATCTGGGCCTCTATCGCTCTATTGCTCAAGGCCTGCTCCTGTGCAACCAAGTATCTTAACGTCTGTGGTCATCTCCTCCTTTGGCCAGCTTATGATTCCTACTGGGTATCTGATTACTGGCAGGGCGTAGCTATTTATTTCCTGGGTCTTGTTCTTGCCATTGAGTTGACTCTTTAGGACTTTCCTCTACTTGTTAGTTTGTTTCGCACTCATCATTGTATGAGGTAGGCAGGAGCGCAAAGGGTCTTGCCCAAGGGCCCACACTGGCTGTGGGTAATTGCTCATTACGCCCTAGGGGGATTCAAACCCGGGTCCCCCGTGTGAAGTCAGATGACTTACCAGTGGAGCCGCTATACATAAATACATTTTATACAAATACATATTTTTTATTTTTGCTTTTTTTTGCAGCAATATCTTTTTCAAAAACACCCAAAAGTATATGTTTGCACTAAGTTGTAGGTTTGTATGTAACAAAAGTAGTGAGTGTACAAGCAGTCCCAAAATATATGGGTGACCATTTCTTCAGATGATCTGCATTTAAGTGAAATTTTGAAATGACAGGATTAACAGAGTAACATCTATGCAGGATTTTCAGGCATACCTCACGAGTCTTATTAGTTACAAAATATTTCCTAGGCAAAAGCCATATGTAGTTCCAGTTAATGTCATTAAATGCATTGTTCCAAACAGCTTTTCTCTCAAACTGAACACTCTGTTCCAACTTGTGATGTCATGTGGTAATACAGGAAATACTCTACACTGTATTTTTAAACCCCATACACCTTCACTAGAATCATTTGGAGAATTTGCAGCTGTGGAATTCCAATCTCTCCAGAACAAAAGGTAAAATGTAGCTGTTAACTTGAAAACTACAGCTCCATAACATCACAAGGTGGAACAGAGCATTCTGAGCTTTGGAGATGTAGACAGACTAATAATAAAGGATTACTCAAACATGTGTGAATGAAACAAAACATAACTCCAGGTATGTTTTTAGGAGGTAACAACATTAACACGGACCTTTAAAAGCACAATAATGTGATGATGATTTGACAACTTTAAATTCTATGTTATATGATATGGTATCATTATGGTATAAAAATATCCCCATTTATTTGAAAATAAACTGTTTGTGTTTGTCTCTCAGTCAGGCTTCCGGCTTCATCTCTCTGAGGTCCAGGGATCCTCCTCCAGCGTTTTCCAAAGAACCTGGAACAGAAAGGTCAAAGTAAGACACTGCTTTTATCCACCTTATTCCGGAAGTTACCGTGGGCGCCGGCATCGTTATTGGGGTTGTATTATTTTGCATGGGGCCGATCTTGACAGTAAATAAGTTCTATTTGGACTACAGAGCTGTTTTAAAGCCTCCAGAGAATCGATGCAGTGTTGACTTGTTGGTCACATGAACATAGAATGTTTTACACAAATCAGCCTACTTTATATCACATTTTAGCAGCTAAATTTTTCTCAGATTCTCTTTGAATAAATGGAATTCATGCTAAACCGGAAGTGCCACCATGAAGAAAACACGGTTTGAGAGCATTTAGAGGCAAAAGTGGGCGGGGCTGAATCAGGTCAATTAACTTTTTTTTTTACTTTTGAATGATGCACAAAATAACCCCACCTCACCACAGTTCATGTGGCAGTTACATCTATACTAGTGTTTGAAAGTGTCCACTGCCTCATCATCGTAGACAGAGTGATATTAGTCTGGTCACCACTCTCCATCGCGCTTCGAGCCTCAACCAAACTTGGCCGTCCAATTATAGGCGGAAATCACAGGGGACACAGGGGGGTCTGGACCCCCCCTTTGCTGACTAGTGTCCCCCTCTCCCCTCTTACTGTTCCCCTCTCCTCTTGCATTAACGCTTTATAACAAATAGTGAATTATGGTAAAACCTATTTATATATTAGAATGTAAACAGTATCCACACAGTTCACTGTCATTAAATAAGTCTGAAAATGAAAAACCGATCCACCCCTCCCTGTTGTTACACATTGGTTTAGTCCGTTGCTCCAGCGACATGCACACAGGTGTCAGGGCTGTATGTTTGCTGCCATTTTTCGCGCCATAGAGACAGAAAATCAGCAAAAATGTGTCCGGCATTTATTTAGCTAATGCCAGGAAAGCCTCATTGTATCATTCAGAAATTCAGTTTTCTTATTCTGCTCCGTTACTTTATGTAAAATGTGTCACATGTCCAAACATGGCGAAAAGGCGAATGGATATTAGGTCGTAGTCCAACAAAACGCAGAGTAAGTCACTAAGCTTCATAGCTAACCTAATATATTGTTATAAACTTTAAAGAGCGAATATATATAACTTAATGTCGTAGGAACAGGATCCTGAAAAGGAAAAAGGGGCAGCTGTTACAAAACTTTAACCACGCTCGTGTCAGTTAAGTTTATAAGTTTTGGTTTAGAAATTTAGGACACAATACCAGAGGGAAACAATGAGTATACACTTGATAGGTACAATATCTGAACTCGTAAGATACTGTGCTTCTCAACAGTCAGTGTGACTGGGGCCAACTGAATTAACAGCAGTGCAGGTCACAACACGTCACAACTGCACCCTGCACCATCAAATGGCACCACTCACGTTTTCATTGGGTTTTAACATCTGTGCCAAGTGCCAAAAGCACAGTGTATTTTTTTACCGGTAACAGAAGAGTTGAAGAAAACAGTGTCTCAATGCAGGAGTTTTACAGTGTTTCAAAGTCAAAGTGTTGTGCTTAATAATATCCACATTCAGTCACAGTCTGCAGCGTCCGCGCGTAAAGTTTAAACCAAACACATAATATGAACCAAACTCCGTCATAAAACTCCTTCCTCAGGTAATCGCATAGTCAAATCGCTAAGTTATCAAAACAAAAAGCACGTGCTCCATAGCGCTGCCTTTATTATTAATCGCCATCACCAGAGTGAAATTTAAGCGCGTCCACATGAGCTTCAGCTGTGCGCGCTCTCGTTCATTTGGTTGCGCGTTAGTTTTGAGTTATAACTAAACAGACATCACATAGTCTATGTATTTTTAATAAAGGAATTATAGTCATAACGTAATTAAAAGCTTGAATAATATTTTTGCTTAATATTTGACATTAATTTACATTTTAAAAAATGGTTGGAGTAAAAATTAGATGTAGTGCTTTCTATTTAATTGTAAATAGTTCTTTTTAACAGTAGTTACTTTTATATGTTATTGTGAATGTTAAACAGGCATCTATTGCTCAGTTTGTTTTTAGACTAATATCTTCTTGATATGGGGGGCCTCCACCATCTCCTCTATTAATGGGACACACTGGATGTTTAAAACATTTACCACTTAGATATGATGTTTAGATGTTTTTTTTTTTTGTTTTTTTTTTCGAAATCTAAAGAAAAAAATAACAATAATTAAAAGGCTTACATGGAGTTGTTAGAACAATTAAGTGTTGAATTTGTTTTCATATTTTCATATTGTTCAACAGTATTTTGTACAGTTGCACACAGAGCTTATTTGTAAATAAATTAAACTGTTTACTGAAGACCTTTTCATTGTTCAAATGGCAAATATTCACTAGTAGGCTAAAAATAGCCTCATCATAATAACATAGTTAATGAATTTAAGGTTAGGTATTGTTACAACGACCTCGAAGGATAGTTCTAATTTCCATCGATTTATTGTCCCCCCCCAAACCAAACTGAGAGTTTCGCCCCTGTGTCCAATCAGAATCAGAATTTGTTTATTTCAGTGACACATTAGTTACTATCATTTGGAACAAAATCAGTTTAGTGCTTCACCATTTTGTGTCCATGACCTTGTTATGGATTTGCCTAACAAGTTTCACAGTATAGCATTAATTAAAGGGCTTATGTTACGCTATTTTCTGATCTATGTTAGAATGTTGTTTCCTCATCACAAACATACATAGAGTTGTGTTTTGTTTCATTCACACAAACCCTGCATATTTAGGCTGAGGAACCACTATGTTCCACCTTGTGATGTCATGTGGTAATACAATAAGTGCTCCACTGTGTTTTTAAACTCCATCATTTCAGCTCTAGAACTGCCAATCTCTGGTCATGTTTCTCAACTTTTATTGAGTGATGCCCCAAAACTCTTGTTCTAGTCAAAGCCAAACACTCACAAGGGCCACGTAAGTTCTACTTTAACGTAGAACTAAACTTTATTACAATTCTTTAATACCCCTCATTTGCCTCTTTTTAAACCCTCTACATTTATGAGAAGGTAACAGCATTATATCATGTAAAAGCTCACAAGAATCTGTTTTGTGTAATATATGGCAGTTTTCTTTCTTTCTCAGTCAGACTTCAGCCCCCCCATAACTCTGTGTCTCACAGGTCCTGGACTCCTCCTCCAGAGTTTTCTAATGAACCGGAATCTGCTTCCGAAGAGTAAGATTTCGCACACCACTAAACCTAAAGTAGTTTGTTACTTCAAAATAATATACTTCAAATTTTTTTATACTTCAAATAGAAGTATAAAAAATACAGAAGTTATAGAACTGTAAATAAAATGTTTTTTATCTCCCCGCAGGTGTTTCAAACGAGACTGTGAAAACCTCGATCAGTTGGATTTACCCAGAGTACTGAGTAAGGCTCCAGAGGGCACTTGGGACTAGTGTTGTCACAATATTAAGGAATAGAATCGATACTCAATACCGATTCCGATACCACAATGATAATGAACACTCTTTCTTTAGACAATAGAATGTAATTTTCAACATTAAATAATAGGAATTTCTTTTCTATTCTCATGTGGCCTTATATCTGTGTAATCCCTCAGTCGTCCAGGTAGGGTCCATAGTCGTCCATGGGTGTATACCATAGACTGTATATATAAATGGACATAGCTAACGCGCTAGCCACCGTGTTCCAAATAGGAAGTGAGCATGGGCGTGAAGTGGTTCCTTTGAGCTCTGGTTGCATTTGACTTCTATTGAAAAACCGTTGCCCCTCTCTCTGTAACTGCTGCTGTCAGACTCGTCATTCTGACCATAAAATGTCATATTAACCGTTATTCGTATTGTCCCTAAATCAAGATATGAACATTAATAACAGACCAATGTGATGCCTTTTTTACCCATGTCAAACAAGCACTGGGAGGGGGAGTGTGCCTTCAACAGCCTTTAGTCTACTTCTGTTATACAGTGTATGGCGTATACTAGTCTATGTGTCTTATACTTGTGAAAGATACAGCTCAAGATCATTCTAAAACTATTCATGAAAGATTCATTTCTGTTCTGTGTGAATGTGACTTTTTTGTAACGATACCTGCTCAAATGAGTATCTAGTTTCTATACTAGTTTTAGTATCGCTTAGTATCTGATGTGTGTGTGACACTCTTGACAACCCTACTTGGGACAACCCTACTAGCATTGAAACTATGCAATTTACCTAAAAAAAATAAAGGCCTAAGGATTGACCCCTGGGGTACTCCACTACCTAATTTACTGATATACGAGTTCTATACTTTAAATAGCAAGTACTATAAATAGCAAGTACACTTTTAATGTCCTAAATGTCATGAAATACTTTTTTTTGGAGATTTATGAGTCAATAGTTATTAAATAATGTGTTTGCTAGTAGCACTTGGGTACCACTTTAAACTACATGTCAATTAGCCTTAATAAAGCATGAACAAAGACTTCATTCATAATGAGAAAATAGTTTATTAAGAATGACTCAAGCTTAGTAACTACTAACTAAGTGGTTACAGGAGGAGTTAGGGTCAAGGCATTGGATTATTTTTAATAGGCTATTTGGTGGTACCAGCATTTCAAATCAACTTTTCACAACTTTTCCTTGTGCTGCTAAATTCAAACCAAACTCACTGTGTGTCTGTGTGGTATAAAATAATTAGAGTTATTTTTTTTATTCTTTCATTCATTCTGTTTCAGGTGATTATAAGGAACAATTGAGGCGCAGATGTGACAATGTGACTGAAGGATTAGAAGGAGCTGGAGATAGAACGTCTCTGCTGAGGATCTACACAGAACTGTACATCACACACAGCCACAATGAAGAAGACCGAACCCAACATGAACTCACCAGGCTCCAGGCCGAGTTTGGGGCAAGGACCGACCAACAGGTGGCAGCACTCAGACTTAGCACTCAGTAGTTTTTAGACATTTACTACTTTTACTCCTACTTGAGTAATATATTTGACAGTGTAACAGTACTCTTACTTGAGTAAAAGTTGTGGTTACTCTTACCACTGTGAATACGTCTGCCACTGACAAAAGCTTGTTGACAGTATTAAATTATCTGAACATTTGTGTTTCTTGCAGCTCCTTCAGATATGATTTAGTTTAGATTTTGGACATTATTTATTGTCTTGTCCTTCCAATAACATTAACTTCAAATTATAAATCAGACGTTACATCCAGTTACTCTTACAGTTACTCTAACTTGAGTAATTTCTTGGACCACTACTTTGGACTTTTACTTATTATACTATAATATTATTTTGAAGTAACATTACTCTTACTTGAATACATTTTTTGTCTCTGCCAACAGGAGATGCCCATCCGCTGCCAGGAAATCTTTAAATTTCTGCCCTCCGATCACAAGCCCATCAGGGTGGTGCTGACCAGCGGTGTGGCTGGAGTGGGCAAGACCTTCTCAGTCCTGAAGTTCTGTCTGGACTGGGCCCAGGGCTCAGAGAACAAGGATTTAGACCTGGTGGTGCCTCTGTCGTTTAGAGAGCTGAACCTGGCCAGAAGGGAAAGCTACAGTTTGCTGAAGCTTATACATGAGTTCCACCACATCCTGCACCCTCCCTACGCTCAGACTCTGCTCCACTGTAAAGTCCTGTTCATCTTTGATGGCCTGGACGAGAGCCGGCTGCATCTGGACTTCAGCTGTGAGGTCATCACTGAGGTTACACAGAGTTCAGAGATTGGCAGGCTGTTAGTTAACCTCATCAGGGGGAATCTCCTTCCTGATGCCCTTATATGGATCACGTCCCGACCAGCAGCGGCCAGTCAGGTCCCTGCATCCTGCGTCCATCGCCGGACTGAAGTGCGGGGCTTCAGAGATAATCAGAAGGAGCAGTACTTCACCAAGAGGTTCTCTGACGAGCAGCGGCGTCACAGTGTCCTGTCCCACGTCACTGCGTCCCACAGTCTCTACACCATGTGTCAGATCCCTGTCTTCTGCTGGATTACCGCCACCGTCCTGGACCACATGTTGAGACGCTGTCAGAGCAGACCCCTGCCCAAGACCCTCACAGACATGTATGCACACTTCCTCCTAGTACAGACTCTAAGGAAGCAGAAGTACAAAGCTGAGAGTGCCGCCCTGGAGGTCAGTGAGAGTGACTATGAGGTCCTCTTGAAGCTGGGCAAATTGGCCTTTGACCATCTGCACAATGGAAACCTCATCTTCTACCAGGAGGACCTGCAGCAGGTGGGCCTGGACCTCACTGAGGCCTCTGTGTACTCTGGACTCTGCACTGAGATCCTCAAAAAGGAGAACATCTTTGAGAAATCGGTCTATTGCTTTGTCCATCTGAGCGTCCAGGAGTTTCTGGCTGCTGTTTACATGCTCCGCTGCTTCAACCACAAAAAGACACAGGAAATCAGTGACTTTCTCGGAGACTGGGAAGAGAATATGCCACTCGACGTTTTCCTCCAGAAGTCCATCGAGAAGTCCTTTGAAAATAAAAGTGGGCGTTTAGACCTGTTTGTGCGCTTCCTTCACGGCCTCCTGCTCGAGTCGAACCAGAGGCTGCTCAGAGTTATTCTGGGTCAAGTTCAGACAGACTCTCAGATGATTCAGAAGATCACCCAAAACCTGAGGGAGAGGAATGCTGGAGGGATCTCTGCCCCTGGGAGCATCACTGTGTTCTACTGCCTGACCGAGATGAATGACCAAACGGTTCACCAGCAGATCCTGCACCTCCTGAAGACCGAGTTTGAGTCCGACCTCTCAGAGTTCCACTGCACAACTTTGGCCCATAGACTGCAGATGCCACAAGAAGTGCTACAGGAACTGGACATCAAAAGGTTCAAAAGAATGCCCGATGGGAAACTAAAACTGGTGCCACCTGATACCTGCAGAGAAGCCACGTGAGTGCAGCTAAGAATCAGGTTTATGAGCACTGGCTAAAGCAAAAGTCATCATCAGAAGTTAGAGTTAAGTAGGGCTTCAAGATTAATTTCAGTCAATTCGAAAATGCAATTTGAATGGACACACAAAGCATGAATTTTTACAGTGAGCTCACCTTTCCACAGATCTGACCTGTGACTTGGCGTAGTGGAGTCTGCCTTGAGATAAATATGTGTTATGCCATATAGTGGACTATTCCTGGGAAAGTAACATTGCCATGAGGACAAGCAGGTCTCCCTGATACGTCAACCAAGTAGCACATTTACAATGAAACGTCTTTAACTCAAAACTTAGTTCACATGACGACTGAACAAACTTGCATATTGTCTTCAAAAACATAATAAATCACACTATTTTTTCACCAACAAATATCTTTTCGAAAATTCTGTGTGAAATTCCAATACAATGTGTACTTTGACAGGATTTTGTGGAATGGGCTGTCACGGGAGCATGCTGCAGTCATTGCCTCTGCTCTGAAGTCTTTGTCTCAGCTGAAGAAGCTGAACCTGTGGCTGCGAGACCACGGCGCTGTGGAAGCATTCTGTGAAGGACTGAGAGACCCACACTGCAGACTGGAGACTCTCAGGTCAGACACTAAACACTCCCTATGGGTGTTTGAGGTAAAATACACTGCCTGGCCAAAAAAAAAGTTGCCACCAAAAAAAAGGTCACACACTCTAATATTTCGTTGGACGCCTTTAGCTTTGATTACGGCATTCGCTGTGGCCTTTTTTCGATAAGCTTCTGCAATGTCACAAGATTTATTTCCATCCAGTGTTGCATTAATTTTTCACCAAGATCTTGCATTGATGATGGTAGAGTCTGACAAAGCCTTCTCCAGCACATCCCAAAGATTCTCAATGGGGTTAAAGTCTGGACTCTGTGGTGGCCAGTCCATGTGTAAAAATGATGTCTCATGCTCCCTGAACCACTCTTTTACAATTTGAGCCTGATGAATCCTGGCATTGTCATCTTGGAATATGCCCGTGCCATCAGGGAAGAAAAAATCCATTGATGGAATAACCTGGTCCTTCAGTATATTCAGGTAGTCAGCTGACCTCATTCTTTGAGCACATACTGTTGCTGAACCTGCAGTAATTATCCAATAGGAGGCTTGTTCCTATTAGCTTAGTTAAATCCAGGTGGCGACTTTTTTTTTGGCCAGGCAGTGTATGTTAACAATAACAATACAATACTGAACAATATGTAGTTCAGTATTAGTATTGCTATTGGCCTTTAAACTTGCTCTTAAACACCTTTGCTTTGGCTTCACAAGTTTTAGAACTCAAAATAATGGCACATTATTTTCCAGCTTGGGCACTATCCCATACCATAATCTGGTGTTATAGTAACTATAGTGCTAGAGGCACTGCTCTGTCTGAAGCTCTGTTACTCACGTTAGACTTGAATCTTTTAAAGTTTTGAAGTTTTATTTTAACCCAATCTGACCGGAAATAACTGACTTAGCTGGAATTACAACAGGTGAGCTCAGTCATACAGATATGATCCATAGCAAAAGAAAAATTCATTTCTGTCAACTGGGCAGAACTTTTTGAGTTTCAAGCACCTTCTTCAGTTCTGGTCAGATTACTGGTGGACACTGCCTTATATCTATCTGAATAGAGGAGCTAACTACATTGAAACTAACAAACCTATTGTTTACAGTTTGTTTACAGTGTTATCTAGGTCTATTGAACTACACTAAGCGTGAACTGCGCCTGAGTCTTATTTGCATAATTGTTCAGACATCAATGGATGCTCTCCCACCTATCAGCATACTGGCTATCACTATTGTTTTCCTACTTTTAATTTAGGTCTGAGGATGGAGTTATACATAGGAGATAAATGATGTCTAAGCCCCCCATTCCTGTTCAAAGATGGACTGTCTTTTCTAACAAAAATGGTCTCTTTAACTCCTCTCTCAAACCATTTCTTTTTTTTGGCTAAGATCTGTGCCTCGCTATCTTCAAAAGAGTGGTTAATGGCTTTGAGATGGAGATATACGGCAGATTGGGATCCTCAATCTGCGGTACATCTCCTGTAGACGTTTCCTCTGAATATAATAACATGTGGTATTTAAACAAATTTCCAGCAGTTCCCAGATTTGGTCAGGTGACAGTTTAGTTCTCTCTTTTAGCTTAGTATCCTGCAGTAGTCTCCTCTTTGCTGCCTCCACCGCTACTGATGTAGGGATACAAGTGAAAAGAGAGGTTACATAAAAAGAAATGATTGTCCCATCCGGGTCATTTCTGCTATGTTCTCAACATGGTGCTCCGTGCTACTGATCAGAGGAGCCAGGTGTTTGGCCACATTGTACATGATGGAGTCTGTACATACATCTGTGTTTGTGGGTTTTTGGGAGGCCATAGATGCAGGAATGGAGTCACCAGGATAGAGTCTGTAATACAGCTGTCGATCAATGACTTTTTTTCTTCTCCAGCTTCTGTAAGCTGTCTATGATCTTCTTCTGGTACCCACTCGTAGGGTCTCGTTTCAGTAATTCATAGGTTGTGGTGTCACTGAGCATGTCTCCAGCTTCTGTCTCTGTAAACCTATTGGTTAGATGTTACAGAGAAGTTCAGTCTTTTTGAAGGTACCTCTTTCTTTGTTTGGGTGAGCTCAAGGTTGGAAAGGTTTTTCACCAAGCCTTCCTTTTCATAGTTTGGCTGGGTTCATCCTGATTCCCCTTGTCTCTCTGATCCCTGGGGTTAGGTTGTTTTTGGAGCCACTGACCTGTGGCTATGAAGTTGTTGATCCTCTACTCCTCCCTTCAGATAGATATATGGCAGTGTCGACCAGCAATCTGACCAGAACTGAAGAAGCGGCTTGAGCTGCGAAATGTGGCAGAATTGAACTTTTTGCTATTTTTCTTTTGTCACTGCAAAGTATTAATACACTGAGAAACTGAAGTGTTAAGTACAGGGCTTTAAATAACCATATATTTTAAGTAGATTTTCTAAATGTCTAAATTATATGCATTTTGAGTGTTGATTAACCTGAACTTTCCTGGTATATGGAACTCTTGTGGCCAGTCTGCACCACAGCCGTCTGTCGGAGCTCAGCTGTCTCTGTCTGGCCTCTGCGCTGAAGTCAAACCCAGCTCATCTGAGAAAACTGGACCTTAGCTGGAACGAGGAGCTACAGGAACCTGGGCTGCAGAAGATCTGCACCTATCTGCAGAGTCCAGACTGTCACCTCCACATCCTCAGGTCGGTCATTTCTTGCTTTTAAGGGCACATATTAAGGAAAAACTTCTTTTTTGAGCTTCTCTTCTTGCTGGTTTCAGTAATCCTCTGTAAAAAGTAATTGGCCTCTGAGCCTCAGAGAATACATGGTTTGAATTGTATTGTTGCGTTACAGGTAGAAACCCTACGCAGTTTTAAGTCCATAAATCATTGGCAGACTTGTTCAAAGCATTTCATTTGTGTAAAATGTTGATGCTCATTGTGAAGTGGGCACCATGTTTTTTTGGTTGAACAAATACAATGGGCTATGTACAACTGGATGCCATTAAGTGTCACTATGTTTGGTAATAAGCATGTGCTTCATGCTCTGGACTGATTTCTTATTGATTTTTTTGTTCTTTGCTAACTCTTCCGTTCAAGGCTTCATTTGAGGTGCCCACTTTAGCTCGATACACACTTTCACTTACTCATCACTCATGTCTGAGTTGTAAAATCTCCTCTCTCAGCATATGTCAGGTTTTGGAGCATGCGTATAGTCCAGACAACTGATATTTGAATAGTAAATCTTAAATTAGTTGAAAATGTGATTAATGGATTCATTTTACCTTGTGTCAACCTCTAATAGCTTTTAATTGTTTTTTTGACATTACCAAGTGTCTGCTCCCTGTGTGTGCAGACTGGAGAACTGCAGGCTGGGGGAGGGCAGCTGCTTGGCGCTGTCCTCTGCTCTGGCTTCGAACCCTCATCACTTGAGAGAGCTGGACGTGACGGAGAACCAGCTCAGCGACGCTGGAGTGAAGCATTTCTGTAAGATCTTGAAGATGCCTCACCTCAACCTGGAACATCTCAGGTCAGAAAACTGCTCCTCTGGTTTTAGATTTCAGACTGTGGGGTTGTCAGTGCTCTCAGGATTTTGTTTTGCCTGCCATTATTTAAGGTTTTCATTATATCACATGATGGAGGCACCCTGACACACCTGTGAACTTTCATACAAAACAATATTAATTTAATTAAAATGCTTTTTTCAATTGCCTATAATAAAAGAACGGATGAATGTACAACGAAAGTATATGTTTTTAATGAAAATAGTGAGTGAGGTGGAGGAGGGGTGAGGTTTAAGGAACAGTGTCATTGGTCTAACAGGTAAACTCTGTGGCTGCAGACAGGTGTTTCTTCAAAGCAGAGGCTTGCAATTTCGCACGCCTCTTGAAATATATTGGCCACTAAGGTTAGCACAGACTCAGGTTTACGCCATCTGAAAATTAACCTAGTTTTTGCTGAAATTGCAAAAACTAGGAACAGAAGACGACGCTGTTTAAAAACATGCAACATGTGTAGAGCTTAGTGAGAAAAAAGTTGATTTAATATTTAGTTCCACTCTAAGCAGTGTTACACTGTACCATGTGTCATACAAGTATTTAAGTTTGAATTCCGGTGTTTGTAAATCTTGTGTGTTATTTCAGATTGGATAACTGCGGCCTCTCTGAGGTCAGCTGCTCTTCCCTGGCCGCAGCTCTGAGCTCAAATCCAAAGTCCAAACTGAAGAAACTCGACTTGAGCGTGAACGAAGTCAAGGACTCAGGAGTGGAGCTTCTGTGTGAATATCTGAGGTGGCCCCACTGCCACCTGGAGGCCATCGAGTCAGTACAACATCTCTTAAAGGGCCCATATTATGCTATTTTCTGATCTATGTTATAATGTTAATGTTAATGTCTGAAACAGAAAACACTCTGTTCCACCTTGTGATGTCATGTGGTAATACAGGAAGTGCTCCACAGTGTTTTTAAACTCCATACACCTTCACTAGAATCATTTGTATAATTTTAGCCCTGGAACTGCCTATCTCTAAAATAAAAGTTAAAAGGAGCTGTTAACTTGAAAACTACCGCTTCTTGACATCACAAAATGGAACAGAGCATTTGAGCTTTGGAGATGTAGACAGACTAATAAAAAAGTGTTACTCAAACATGTTTTACAGTAGGAATGGTGCACCTTTCATCATAGGCCTTGTTGACCCTCTCCAGATGCAACGTTTATGGGTGTGGACAAAAAAGTTAAATTTTGGTCTCATCACTCCAAATGACTTTGTTCCAGAGGTTTTGAGGCTTGTCTCTGTGCTGTTGTGGTGTATTGTAAGCAGGATGCTTTGTGGCATTTCCGTAAAAATGGCTTTCTTCTGGTGACTCCACCATGCAGTCCATTTTTCTTCAAGTCCCTCCTTATTGTGCATCTTGAAACAGCCACACCACTTTGTGTCCTGTATTTCGGCTGAAGTTATTTGTAGGTTTTTCTTTGCATCCTGAACAATTTTCCTGGCAGTTGTGGCTGACATTTTTGTTGGTCTACCTGACCTTGGTTTTGTTTCAACAGAATCCCTCATTTTCCACTTCGTAATTAGTGTCTGAACACTGCTGATTGGCGTTCTCAATTCGTTGTAGATCTTTTTATATCCCTTTCCTGTTTTATACAGTTCAGTTACCTTTTCCCGCAGATCCTTTGACAATTCTTTTGCTTTCCCCATGACTCAGAATCCAGAAACGTCAGTGTAGCACTGGATGAAAGATGCAAGGGTCCGTCAGGAGCCCAGAAACTCACTGACCTTTTATACACACACTGATTACACGCAAACAGATCACAGGGGGGATGGTTACCTTTAGTAGCCATTCAAACCCGTTTGTGTCAACTTTTGTGCATGTTATCAGGCCAACATCACAAGGGTATGTAAACTTTTGATCAGGGTCATTTGGGTAGTTTCTGTTGTCATTATGATTTTAAAAAAGTAAACACAGTTTGATAATAAATGTCTTCACCCAACCACTAACCATGAGTAAAAGAAAAAAAAATTATCATTCATATTCTCTGAAAAATGGCCAAAAAATCACAAATTCTGCCAGGGCATGTAAACTTATGAGCACAACTGTATAAGGTTGTTTTCACGTTCTAGAATTTGATTATGTCATAACTTCAGATGGAGGGCAGGGGCCTATATAACTCTAATGGGAGATTGACTGTTTTTGAAAGAAATATCTAAACTGATGATCCACAAATGTTGAACCTTATCATTATTTGTTTTTGTTTTATTGACTCCACAAACTTGGCATATTAATTCAATGGCTTAAAGTCATTCTGACAGTTTGAACTACAGTCTGACAGTTAAACAGCAATTCCACCATTTATAATTTACTCTTAACGTTATAAGTGTGATAGAAAGGTTGAGGTAAGAAGTTAGCTTCTGCAGTATAAATAAAGCAGATTTGTAAATGCCTTGTACTGTTATTATGTGTCCTTATTCCTTTAGGCTGAAGGCCTGTGGGCTGACAGAGCGGAGCTGCTTGGTTCTGGCCTCTTCTCTGAACGTTCACATGAAAGACCTCAGACTGAACTGGAATCCTGACATGAGAGACCAGGGGGTGGAGCACATGAGCACGTTCCTCGAGAGTCAGAGCTGTGGACTGGAGGAGCTGAGGTACGCTTCCTACATGACATTGTACTAGGGTTGTCAAAAGTATTGAAAATAAGATCGTAATCAATACTAAAACTAGTATCAAAATTAGGTATTGATACCAAAAAAGTCGCATTCACAGGACAGAAATGAACCTTTCCTGAATAGCTTTAGAATGATCTTCTAAGCTGAGCTGTATCAGACCAAGTATAAGACACATAGACTAGTACACGCCCATGGACCACTATGGAACCTACTGGACGACTGAGGGATTACACAGATATAAGACACATGGGAATAGAAAAGAAGGTATTATGATTTAATGTTGAAAATCACATTCTGCTGTATAAATAGTGTTTTTTATTATCATCATGGTATTGAAATCGAGTCCATTCCTTAGTACCGAAATTTAAATTTTTGCATCGTGGAAACACTACATTGTACACAGTTTATTTACTAATGCTTTTGCTGGCATATTACAGGATTTTATGTTTTTCTAAATATTTCTTGGTTTGGTGGGATAGTACCTGTGGTAAATATTTAGCATAGTTTTACATCAATTTAGTGGCAGTTTGTGGAAAGAAAGTTAAGAAGAAAAGTACAAAAATGCAGAAGTTCTAAAACAAAATCCCGAGGTCGCTCCCAGTAGCATTAGCAACAGGTTTGATTGACATTGCCGCTCCATGCTAAACCAGCGGTGCGGGTGGGAAGGGGTGTTACCTTCAACAGCTTTGCTCCGGATTGGCTCTTTGGTTGCTATGATACTTGTGATCGGAATTCCAAATATGGAACTCGACTCCAAATTGGCCCCTATAGCTGCTAGCCTCCATGAGCTTCATTTGACTCAAGCCGAATGCTGTGGGTGACGTCAGACTCCCTTAGTCCACTTCTTTTTACAGTCTATGGTAACCACGTAGCATAACCAGGAAACCAAGCTTGTAACCAAGGAAATCAAGTATTGGTACTGGCGATTTTCTGGCTTTATTCACACATAAGCCTTCCCTGTAATTTACCCTGGAAATTGCAAGAAATTCAGTTTTGGCTTTGTTCACATATGACCCTGCTCAGGCAAATTCCCTGGTCAGGCTGCATGTGTGAATGGGGCTTCAGTTTTGGTTGTTTTCCAGGTTCCGGGGTTGTGGCATGACCGGGATTGGCTGCTCTTCTTTGGACTCAGCTCTGAAGTCCACCCCCCTATCACCTCTGATAAAACTGGACCTGTGTGAGAACAACCTAACGCAGAGTGACGTGGAGAAGCTAATAGAACTACAGCACAACCCACAATATCGACTGGAGCAGCTAGAGTCAGTATTTACCTAATTTCTTTCCATGTATTTAAGCCAAATTTCTCTTATTGCTGTACATACTGTACTTGTAAAATGTCAAATAATTTCTTTTTGCAGATGGGAGGATGACTGAAATCAAAGATAAACGGAGATCTGGCACTCATTTTTATGTTACATTTTTAATTTAATATTTGGGTATTTTGACCAACTACGAAGTGCAGCTTGTGTTGTTCAAAGGATGGAAGTTAAAGACTATTGGACTGTGTGATTTGAGCTGTTTTTTCCTGTACCCTTGGAGACCCTCCTTGGAGATAGCTATAGCTATAGCACTGAAATGCTACATACAAATGGCTGTCCACCAACGTTCACCATCCAACCTGACAAAACTGGAGAGGATCTGTAAGGAGGAATGGCAGAGGATTCCCAAATCCAGGTGTGAAAAACTTGTTGCATCATTCCCAAAAAGACTCATGGCTGGATTAGCTCAAAAGGTGCTTCTACTAAATACTGAGCAAAGGGTCTGAATACTTATGGCCGTGTGATATTTCAGTTTTTCTTTTTTAATAATTCTGCAAAAATTTCAACAATTTTGTGTTTCTCTGTCAATATGGGGTGCTGTGTGTACATTAATGAGGAAAAAAAAAAGAACTTAAATGATTTTAACAAATGGCTGCAATATAACAAAGAGTGAAAAATTTAAGGGGGTCTGAATACTTTCCGTACCCACTGTAAATATTTTTTTTGCTAAAGGTGCTGATGGTTGAATGGTTCGCCACTTACTTGCTTTGCCTGGGATGTTCCAAAGTATTGCATTAAACATAGCCATCTCTATTAAGGAAAAGTAGGTGGCGCCAGCAAGCCAAGTTACAGATCAGGGGAGAGTCTACCCCACTCACTGTAAGAATACATGTTTTTCAAGGACTGGCTAAGCAACAAAAACACCTGTAACTGAATAAATGCTAGATACATTTAATGCTGTACTGTAAAACATTTTAGACAAAGCAATGGGATCTCCATGGAGATGAGCACATGTTTTCAGTGCAATAAAAACATGTTAAATGAAAAAACAACAACATGCTTTTTAGTCTATTTTTGGCTAAAAACTTACACTGTAGGGCTTTAATCATTTAGTTTCATTCCCATTTGATCACCATTTTTTGTTACTAAGACCTATTGTAATTTCTGTGCCCAAGTCATGTTATTCCCTTGTGGCTCTATAAAGTTTGTCTAAGTAAAAAGAGAGAGACTGACGCTACGAAAGATGACGAGATAATTTAAAGTTAAGAGCAGGAAACAGACTGACATGAGACCAGACCTGAACATGGCTCACACAGTACCACTACTGCTAATGTTTTTGTCCCTCCGCAGCTTCGGTAAGGACCACTCCCTTTTCTTGTTTTTTATCAAACAACAAAATCTCAGGTCTTATTCTGCATAAAAACATCTAACCCTGTAGTTTAGACCTATACAAACATGTTCTGAAATGTGATTCTTGCACTAGTTTGTCAGTCTTTTTGTCACTTTTTCTGGACGTGTTTAAAAGTGAACTTTGAACAGAATCCAAATCAAAACATAAATCACAAATCTAATCACAAGCACAACTGCTGGTCAGAAAAATTACAATTAAATGTTTTTTCTTAAATGGTGCAGCCTTAGTTTTGAGTGTAGTTTAGTCCTGGTTCTGTCCTCATTACACCTCATTTAAACTTGGTGTAGACCTGGACTAGACTAGGACTAAACCAGGACTAGAACAGGACCAAAACAGGTCCACATCAGGACTAAATTGAATTTTTACAGTTTACTCCTGGCTTGTTGGTTTGAATGTGAAATATGATCACTTCAGTGAGCTGTTTTAGTCCAAGTTTAGTCCTGGTTTAGTCTTTATTTAAACCTGTTGCATCTTATCTCCATGGAGAAAAGCAGGTGATACCACCAGGCCAAATTATAGGTCAGTTCTGTGGAAAGGTGACCCCGCTCACAGTACAGCATGTGTTTTGAACATTACAAAAACCTGTAATTGAATAATTGCACACACAGACAGAGGTGGGTAGAGTAGCCAAAAATTTTAAGAGTAACGTTACTTCAAAATAATATTACTCAAGTAGAAGTGGTAGTAGTGGTCCAAAAAGTTAGAGTAACTTAAAGAGTAACTGTTGGGCCGTAACATCTGATTTATAATTTGAAGTGAATGTAATTGGAAGGACAAAACATTAAATAATACACAGAATCATATCTGAAGGAGCAGTGCAAGAAACACAAAAATAATTTCATATTGCCAACATAAAGCTTTTGTCACTTTGGAGTTACTTCACTAAAAAATTACTCTAGTAAAAGTACTGTGTAAAATATATTACTCAAATAGGATGCTGCTAGAAAAAGTGCAATTTCTTTTAAAAGTTACTCATGTAAATGTAGCTGAATGTAACTGAGTACTACCCACCTCTGCACACAGATACAATTAATACCATACTGTGAAACATTTCAGGCAAAGCGAGAGACAAGCTCATGGCAGACCTCTCACCAAAAAGTGACATAGTGCACCAAGACATTTTAAAAGCTGGATATATTTATTTGAGAGATAACAGTACTTGTTTAAAGCCTTGCCTAAAAATCTAATCTAATACCCTAAAAACAGATTTTATTCAGAAAAAAAAAGTTTCTCAATTAAAACTCCAAAAGAGTGATCGGTTTGGGCGATAGTGAATTTCCTGTTTCTGTCACACTGACAACATCTGTGGCGTTTGTAGATTGTAGATTGGTGGATATATTGTTGAGAAGAAATAACACGATATATTTTGACTAACAGTCACCATTTTGTTTACAGGCATCCAGGCTGCAAAGACCAACTCAGGTAAATACATACTTACTATATTATTATATTAAATTCGCTATCATTATATATCGGAGCCACAGTAACACAGGGAGGACACGCACACTCCACTCTTGAACCCACAGCCTCCTTACTGAGAGACAGGATAACCACTTTGCTGTAGTAAACAAGATTTTGTGTCTCATTTCTCCAGAACCTGTGAGCCTGCGGTTGAAGGGAGGTCTGAGCCGCTGTAATGGGGAGTTGGAGGTTCAGAGACTGAATCAGACTTGGATGGGAGTGGACGTGTATGGTTTTACGCTGCAGTTTGGGACCAGGGTGTGTGGGGCTCTGGACTGTGGCTCTGCTCTGGCTGTGGGGATGAAGACAGAGGAGAGGGCAGAGAGCTACAGAAAAGCGGTGACCATATCAGCTCTGTGCGAGGGCGAGGCTTCACTGGCCGACTGCTGGACGGAGCCTTTTACCTCCCTCATGAGGGTGGAGCTCAACTGTTCAGGTGAGAGCAGGCAGAATGAGCCATTGATGGGTTAGTGCAGCTAGGGGTGGATGATATGGCAAAACATTTATATCATGATTTTTCTTGGATCCAGATTATGATTTTGATGTTATCATGATTTATGTATTTTGTATTTTACTTTTGCATTTAAGTGGTAAAAAAGTCATCTTGTGCTTCTGAAAGTTCAGTTCACCCATATAGATTAAATCTAGCCATGTTAAGCCATGTTATAACGCTGTTACCTCCTCAAAAACACAGCTGGAGTTGTGTTTTGTTTCTTTCACACATGTCTGAGTAACACTTTATTATTAGTCTGTCTACATCTCCAAAGCTCAAAATGCTCGGTTCCACCTTGTGATGCCATGAAGTGGTAGTTTTCAAGTTAACAGCTCCTTTTACCTTTAGTTCAGAAGAGATTGGCAATTCCAGGTCTGAAATTATTCAAATGATTCTAGTGAAGGTGTGTGGAGTTACACAGTAAATACACAGTGAAGCACTTCCTGTACTACTATATGACATCACAAGGTGGAACGGAGTATTTTAAGGGAAGAACTCAGCCTAAATATGCAGGGTGTGTGTGTTGAAACAAAACACAACTCCAGGTATGTTTGTGATGAGGAAATAACTTTATAACAGAGATCAGACAATAGCATAATCAACGGAGTATTTAAGGGAAGAACTCAGCCTAAATATGCAGGGTGTGTGTGTTGAAACAAAACACAACTCCAGGTATGTTTGTGATGAGGAAATAACTTTATAACAGAGATCAGACAATAGCATAATCTGGGTCCTTTAAATCTTACTTCCTCTACGAAGAAGCTGCTCAATAAGAAAAAGCGTCTGTGTTTGAGCATAGACCTGTGTTTGAGCATAGACCTGTGTTTGAGCATAGACCTGTGTTTGAGCATAGACCTGTGTTTGAGCATAGACCTGTGTTTGAGCATAGACCTGTGTTTGAGCATAGACCTGTGTTTGAGCATAGACCTGCAATCAGCAGCAAATGAGTGAATCCTGATAAGACGATAAGACCAGAATAGCAGGGATCAGATCATGATTTGGCCCACCATATGGCCCAGACTTAATTGCAACTGTGATAATGGAACAGATGAATCTGAAGACATCTGAATGTTCAGATGCTCAGATCTGTTTAAAATCCTACACAATATAGAAAGACATTTGTTATGAGGGGCTCACCAGGCCAACAGTAAAAAGACAGGACAGACTTCACTTTCATTTTTCATTTATTTATTGTCATACCTTGACCGCTGTGATGTGACAGATGTGTGAGCATCCTATTGGCTGAGAGCTGTGATGTCATAGACATGTGCCCACAGACTCTGTGCAGCTGTTGTCCGGGTCGTCTCTCTGCTCTGGACTTCTGCACATGCGCCAGGGTCAGTCCTGGTCTTCGGTCTGTGAAGGAGGTCTGGACCAGCCGGACGCGGAGGTGCTGTGCAAGGAGTTGGGCTGTGGGGCTCCTGTTCTCCTGCAGGGTGCGCTCTCTGAGGGCCGGGCTCCTCTGGCTCATACGTTCCACTGTGAGGGTCATGAGTCTGCTCTGATGGAATGTCCCCACAACGACTCTGGCACCTGCTCTGGGGCCGCCACGCACATCACCTGCTCAGGTAAAGGGGCGGGGCATAACAAGCTCAGGTAAAGGGGCGGGACTTCAGATGCTCAGGTAGAGGGGCAGGACGTCATACGTACATACTACATACATTTAAAAAAATTGAGAATAAACGAAAGAAATAATGTATAATTAGATTTGATTTGATCCCAAAGCCTAATGTCGACAGATCTCTGAAGCTAAGCGGGGCTGGCCCTGGTCAGTACAAGGATCGGAGACCGCTGGGAATATCCGGTGCCACAGTGGGGCGTCAGGGGCAAAAACTGTTGTTGTGTCCTTAGGCAAGACACCTCACCCACATTGTCTAGTATGAATGTGGTGTGTGTATGAGAGTAAGTTAGGTAGTGGGCACAGTGCCTGATGGCGCAGATTGGCAGCCTCGCTTCCGTCAGTCTGCCCCAGGGCAGCTTTGGCTACAGTAGTAGCTTACCACCACAGTATGGATGACAAACTCATCGCGGTGAATAATTTGGATGCATAAGGTAAGTGAGGAATAACTTTGGAACTGTTAAAATGAACTACTTCACGTTCTGAAGAAAAATAAGTAAAAATCAGGTACAGTGCCTTTAACATAACTTAAAACATTCATTGTTTTAAGGACTTTACAAAAGAGGAGAAACTCATTTTAAAAGGTCGAGTTTTGAATGCTTATAGTCCTGTGCTTTCTCCTGTCAGAGCCGGTGCGGTTGAAGGGGAAGGCTAACCGCTGTGCTGGCACTGTGGAGGCCATGGTCAGAGGAGAGTGGAGAAGGGTGGTGGGTCCTGGAGCCTGGAGCCTGAGGACGGCCGCGTGTCGAGACCTGGACTGTGGCTCTGCTGTTTGGGCAGAACAAAGGTCCAACTTTCCCATGAGCCTTGTGTGGTTCACCAGGTAGTGCTGTCACAAACTCTATTCCAATACAAAGAAATAGACTCGACCAATTTTGATACCACAATGAAAATAAAAACACTCCTTTTAGACAGACTGTCATTTTCAACTTTAAATCGTAGTACTTTCTTTTATATTACTATGTGGTCTTATACCTGTGTAATTCCTCAGTCGTCCAGGTAGGTTCCACAGTAGTCCATGGGTGTATACTAGTCTATGAGGTCTTTTATTTGTTCTGATACAGCTCAAAATCATTCCAAAACTATCCAGGCCCTGGCAGAATTTGTGATTTTTTGGCAATTTTTCAGAGAATATGAATTATATTCTTTTACTCATGGTTAGTGGTTCGGTGAAGCCATTTATTATCAAACAACTGTGTTAGAAAGAAGAAAACAGAAACTACCCAAATGACCCCGATCAAAAGTTTACATACCCCAGTTCTTAATACCATGTATTGCCCCTTTAACATCAGTGACAGCTTGAAGTTGTGGTAGTTTGGATGAGGTTCTTGATTTTCTCAGATGGTAAAGCTGCCCATTCTTCATGGCAAAAAGCCTCCAGTTCCTGTAAATTCTTTGGCTTCTTGCATGAACTGCATGTTTGAGATCTCCCCAGAGTGGCTCAATGATATTGAGGTCAGGAGACTAAGATGGTCACTCCAGAACCTTCACTTTCTTCTGCTGTAGCCAATGACAGGTCGACTTGGCCTTGTGTTTTGGCTCATTGTCATGTTGGAATGTCCAAGTACGTCCCATGCGCAGCTTCTGGGCTGATGAGTGTAAATTCTCCTCCAGTATTTTCTGATAACATGCTGCATTCAACATTCGCAAGTTTCCTGTGCCTTTATAGCTCACACATCCCTATAACATCAGCGATCCACTTCTGTGTTTTACAGTAGGGATGGTGCACCTTTCATCATAGGCCTTGTTGACCCTCTCCAGATGTAACGTTTATGGTTGTGGCCAAAAAGTTCAATTTTGGTCTCATCACTCCAAATGACTTTGTTCCAGAGGTTTTGAGGCTTGTCTCTGTGCTGTTGTGGTGTATTGTAAGCAGGATGCTTTGTGGCATTTTTGTAATAATGGCTTTCTTCTGCGACTCGACCATGCAGTCCATTTTTCTTCAAGTCCCTCCTTATTGTGCATCTTGAAACAGCCACACCACTTTTTTCAGGTTTTGTTTTTGGTTTTGTTTCAAGAGAATCCCTCATTTTCCATCTCATAATTAGTGTTTGACCACTGCTGATTGGCATTTTCAATTCGTTGTAGATCTTTTTATATCCCTTTCCTGTTTTATACAGTTCAGTTACCTTTTCCCGCAGACCCTTTGACAATTCTTTTGCTTTCCCCATGACTCAGAATCCAGAAACGTCAGTGTAGCACTGGATGAAAGATGCAAGGGTCTATAACCTGCCTTGGTGGCGTCAGGTTATAGCTTAATTGCACTGGTTATGTGCTTACGCAAACTTTATTATCAAACATAATCAAACATAGGCCAATGTAGATGAATATTAGTTTGTTTTAAACTATTTTATAGGCCATAGTAATAATAACCTACATATTTTTCTTCTGTGAAAAAATAACCCGCCCTAACCTGCCCCACAAAAAATGTGTTTTTTTCCAGCCCACCCCAACCTGACCCGCGGGTTACTTGTGGGTCAGAAGTCAACCCGCCCATCTCTAACATACTAGTGGTCTTATACTTGTTCTGATACAGCTCAAGATAATCTAAAGATATTCAGGAAAGTTTCACTTCTGTTCTGTGAATGACTTTATCAGTATCGACATCTGCTCAAATGAGTATCTAGTTTCGATACTAGCTTTTTATCAGTTAGTATCTGATCGTTACTTTTGACAACCCTATCTCCAGGTCAGACTGTGTGACGAAGGCCGCTCTGAGGGACTGTGTCTGGGACCGATACAGTGGGCGCTCACCGGAGGGAGTGGAGGTCATGTGTTCAGGTAACGCCTTGTATATGAACGGCATGGGTCTCAAGCTAAGAGTTAAAAAAGTGGACATGTTTTTGTAAGGTGCTTAGAATTGAACTATAAAATGAGGACTGTGATATTGATCTAAACAACTTAAATTGGGTCTAAACACCTAAACTCCTCCCACAACCATATTTCAAATAGAGCTGCTAAACTGGGCTGTGCCTGGGGGAGTAAAGGGAAGAGTGAGGAGGGGAGAGGGGTGTGGTCTGGGGGTATAAGGAACACTGTGATTGGTCTAAGAGGTAGCCACACTTCAAACTCGGCCCCTGCAGCCAGCTGTTTGTAATCAAAAACACAGAGAGTGAATTCTTGTAAATAACTGCAAGCAAGAACAGAAAAGTGGGCAGGGAGGGTAGGTGAAAAAAAAAAAAATTTGAGCACTCAAGCCTTAAATGCAGGACAATACAGGATCACTCAAACATGTATGAATCACTCTTTGAGTAAGTTAATGATGAGGGAACACCCCCGTTGTTAAAAGCTCATAGAAGTTGATTTTTACAAACAGTTTTTCAGTCTCTCTCACCTTTTTGTTGAAAAACTCCTCAACAGGACCATAAACGCTCTTATTGATCACATGCTCCTGAAAATGTGTTTAAATCCATTTTATATTTTTTCTTGAGTTTTCAGGCAATCTTACAACTTTTTTGTTTGTTTTTTGGCAGTTGATTGTGTCACCATGGTAACTTCTGAACATTCTGCCGTAGACATACATGCAGAACCCTCCCAGCGTGATGTCACTGCAAAGTATCAATAGGAGATAATCCTTTGTTCTTGTTGGTCATTCCCCGGTCTGTCTCTGTAGGTGTTCTGACCCCGCCCACCATCTCTCTGTCTGTGCCTCCTGACGGGGGCTTCCAGACCGAGGCACAGGGGGTCCGGGTGCTGATGGGGTCAAAGTTCACGGTCATGTGTTCT
>KN475291.1:0-16929 GCA_000787095.1 Periophthalmodon schlosseri
TTAAATGCCAGGGAGAAGAGGTGGAATTTCAGTCTAGTCTGCATTAAAAACTGAGAGGATCTGACAGGCAGAGGGAATAGGCTCTGTCACCTCTGGTCTTGAGCCTGGCTTTGGGCTTAGCAGGACTGGTCAGACCCCTTGAACTGCACCAATATGAAATAAGGAGCCAGTGCAGCTGCACAGCACAGATGTGATGTTCTCTCTTCTCTTGTTTTTTGTCATCAGACGAGCTGCAGCGTTCTGGACGTTCTGTGGGCACTGCAGGGAACCCTGGTCCAGTCCCACATACAAAGAATTACAATAATCCAGACGCGACATTACAAATGCATGGATTGTTTTTTCAAAATCTGCCTGTGGAAGGTAAGTCTTTACTTTAGCAAGAAGCCTCAACTGAAAGTAGCTGGACTTTATCACAGAGCTAATGTGCTTGTCCAGTTTGAACAGTCCACAATCAGCCCAAGATTCCTCACTGCAGGACGACAACAAGAGGACAGAGGACCAATCACACTGTCAGAACCAAGCAGAGGGTTAGTTTGGCCAAACACCACAATCTCAGTTTTATTTTGATTTTAAGTTGATTTAAGTTCAGGAAGTTTGTGCTCAGCCAAGTCTGCACATCCCCGAGACAGTCCTGCAGAGCTTTGATTGTAGTTTGGCTGTCATTGGCAGATATATTTGAATGTCATCTGCAAAACAATCAAATGCGACATTGTGCTTTCACTCAGGAGAAGGATGTACAGAGCAAAGAGGGAAGGCCCCAATGTAGAATCTGGGGCCCGCTGTACTCTAAGGGACACAGAGGAGGAGCACTGTCCTAGGTTCACAGAAAAATTCCTGTCTGACAGATAGGAACGTATGAACAGAGTGCTGTACCCTGAATGACCACATGTGTCTCCAGACGGGACAGGAGGATGCTGTGATCCACCGTGTCGAAGGCAGCTCATAAGTCTAAAAGCAAAAGAACTCTGGATTTCCCAGAGTCAACAGTTGAAAGCAGGTCATTAAAACTTTTAGTTTTAATGACCTGCTTTCAACTTTTAAAAGAGCTGTTTTGGTACTGTGCTGGGATTTAAAACCATATTGGGATTTTTCAGATTAAGGTAAACCTGCAGTTGGTCATATGCAACCTTCTCTAAAACCTTAGACAAAAAGGACAACTTTGAGATGGATCTGAAGTTAGAAAGAATATTTGGGTCAAGATTAGGCTTTTTGATGAGTGGCTGGACCACCACCATACATCACATTAGATTTGATCAGGCGACGGGCACAGTACAGCTAATGTATGTGTCCCTTTATGTTCTATGTTCTTTATGTACCAGCCAGCGTCATATCTTAATCGATATCTTTGTCCCACATGATGGCAGCACATTTGATTAGTTTCAACAAACAGTTCATATGTAACACTATCAAAAAGTCAGTCTTATCTTCTCAGCTGGGTGTGGGTTCACGAAAAAATAGGCTCACAGTGGAATTGGTTGGAGGAAGACTTGTTGTGGTTTTATTATTTGGTAAAAGTAAGTTTTAGATTGGAACAGTGGGGAGCATGGGGAGGTGAAGAAGCTCATGCTGTCAGCCTAAAGGTGCGTTTGACAGTAGCTTTTCTATCACAGAGTTCGTTCATCAAATCCAAGTAGGGAGACACACGTGAGGCCGGGGCACACACTGACAGCAAATACTGTACAGTAGTTTAAGTTAAGTGCATGGGACTGCCAGAGGAGAGGGACGTGAAATTGAATAAAGATGAAAAAAGAACATTGTAAGATCTTCTAAAAGAGATTCAAATATGGAGCAAGTGACGTAATGAGAAAAGGAAAAAGTAATCAGTGCTCTACTGCCACTGAATGTTGTGTGTGAGTGATGGTGGTGGTCAGAGGGGCAGACACCGCAGATTGGCAGCCTTGCTTCAATCAGTCTACCCCAGGGCAGCTGTGGCTATAATAGTAGCTAACACTTATGCAGTGATACAATATTCATTGTTTACATTACACCTGTAGGAAGCAGCATGGATTCAGAGCTATAGCAAAACACAAAAAAACTGGTCAACAGTGCACCTCTCTTTTTGATCAGTTGTCACCATAGTATGTAAGAACATTTAAAAAAAACCCTCATTGATTCATTTCTCTGAACCAAACTGCAACAAATATTGAGTGAGTGCACTGGTTCTGTGCAGACGAGACCAGTGCTGTAAAAATAAATAAATCTATATATACCAGCATAACTATTTATCGATTGATTTCAGAATGAGATATGCTGAATGTCAAATCTCTTATGAATGAAGCAGTTATTCAAATCTCTTTTTCACCTCTTGTTGAAGAATTGTATATTACCAGCTACTTATTTGATATCCTTAAGCTACAAAGCATGACAAATAGAAAACCTGCAGACAGAGTGCACATTGTCAAGAGGCAAATATGACCAGACAGTTGCGTTGTTCAAATCTACCAAAATTCCTGACATCTATTAAATTTGAACAGTAAAACAAAAAAGCCAAGCTCTTGCAAGTCTCTAGAAATGTTTGTGATTCAGCAAAAGCACACGAAAACGTCGAGGTGTCTGTGTTCACGTCTATATTCTCCCCGGTGCTCAAAGTCAGTAAGATAAATCACCTCTACTCAGACAGGCTTTTCTTTCACATCCACAGAAACTGGTTTGTTCTGTTCCTATAAGAGGTCCAAAAAGTGCGCCCTGCCTTTTGGATAATTGATGACTTCTATGGCCAGCAGACAGTATACACAGAGCTACATATGTTGAAGTGCATTGGGAAACAAAACCTTAACTCGTTTTTCACACCAGAAAGGCTTGGTAGGACAGCTCACAAGAGTATGAACCCCATTGTGTACAGTACATCAGAGAGAGTTTGGGAGCTAGTTGCATCGGTAGCCATTAGCACTAGCATTACAAGTATGAAGCAGGTTTGTTTATAAATAAACCTCAGTCAAGGAACATAACTTTTTTAGGAAGTAGGTGAGGTGGGAGTGTGTCTTGCCCAAGGACATAACGATAATATGCATCCGGAAGCAGGGATCGAACCGTCAACCCAGTGAGTCGGTTTGCTAATGCTGAGAGCGAGATTCGCAGCACCAACCTTCAGATCAGTGTAGTCGCTTATAATGGAGTGAGTAACCGCCATGTATGTGTTTTGAATAAGTCCAGAGAAAAACATATGTCCAGCACATGCTTCAAAACACTATAGAATGAGTTTCCAAAAATATCTCCTCATAAAGAGTCCGTATGTACGTGGATAGTGCTGTACAGTAGTGTATGTTAGAGCCGTGACCGCAGTGTGCACAGGGGCTCGTGTTCAGTGTTACCGGGCGCACTAGACCCACAGACTGTGCATTAGCCGTCACTGCTTCTTCTGGTTCTGTAACAGCTCCACGCTTTCATAACAGTGTCCCTGAAGTGCAGGAGAGAGCAAGAAGACGTGTGCAGACGGGATACACACACTACTGCATCGTTACGAAATAAATGCTGATATAAAGCATGAACAAAGACTTAATTCGTAATAATGATCAGATAGTTTATTAAGAATGATTCAGGCTTAGAAACGACAAGATTAATAATACCCCAACTCCTAATCCCTTAATGAAGTTGTTACTAAACCTGAATCATTCTTAATAAACTATGTTGTTGTTATGAAGTCTTTGTTCATGCTTTATGAAGGCTAATTAAGGTAGTCATTACACACATACAAACTGCTACTTCCAACCGACTACATGAGTCGGTTGGAATTTGCTTGTGGCGATATGCCTTTTTATACGACATGGAATAGAATAGACAGCCCTAAATTCATCCATTCAATCCATTATTTGACAGGGCAAGTCTACATTCTGATGTGCAATTATCTGTACGGCTGCATGTGTTTTTAAATCATCAATCTAGCAACAAGATCACAGAGATGGGTCCCCAGGCCGCCCACTGCTCCTGATAAGGGATAAGGTGCCCCAGCGGCATTGAAGAGTGGGTCTAATGCAAAGGACAAATTTCCCTGCGGGGACAATAAAGTGCACTTTAACCTTAACCTTAAAAAGTGCATTTGAAGTTATGAAGTGACCCTAGTGACCTTCTATAATACTAACTTCACCATAGTCATTCATTGTATTTTGAATTGCTGCATTACCTCTTCTTTTATTACAAGCCTCTGTACAAACATTATTCATATTTATTTTGTTTATTTCCATGCTTGAGAATGTGTGAAATTGTGATTTGTGGGAGAGGCATAAACACAATTCATTGCTGTGACGCAGACATTCACGCAGGGAATGATGCAGTTTGTCTCTTTGAGGGAGAATCACAGCCATGATTTTGGAACATTTCCGATGGGTTTTTGAAAGAATGCACTGATTCTACACTGTCTCTATCAGATTGTGTATAATTCATAAATAATATGCAGTGCTCCAACAGCTGCGTGCGTAAAAGCCAACATGTTTGAGAGTCAGAGCAGTGACGTCAGGCTGCGCTGTCCCTTCAGCACCACAGACCGGAGTCTTTCTGGAGCTTACCTCAGCATTAAACACCTCTGTCCGGCCTTTGTGACTCACAAACCCGCTTCACTCCACACCACACACCGATCCTCCATGACGCACCACTAACGATTTACATTTGCCTGAGCGTAACAATGCTGCCCACTGCACGCTGAAATGGTTCTCCAACAGTGCCATGTTCCCATTGTTTGAGTCGTGTGAGAGAGAATAGTAGAGCCTTCTCATCACACGCTCTCAGCGCTGCCTCCAACTCCCACTAGAGCAGAGCGACAACGTGTTGCTGAGAAGTTTACCTAGAGCGGCTCGTGCTGTTTGCACACATTTATAAAACCCCAAATCCGTGATTCTACAAATTAAATAAAGAGTGAATGATGTGACTCATAGAGGAAACTGCCAGGTTAGGGGAACACGCCTGTGTTTTATGTAGGCTAGTGCAACAAGTTTGAATTGAAAGGATGTACAGGGCGAAATGTCTTACCTATAGTCGTGATGACCGTGATGGCAAAGTAAAAGGAGCCGGCAAACTTCCACTGCACCCCGGCGCGGTGCGGCTCAGCCTCCATGATGATACTCTCCAGTTTGCGGTAGTCGTCCTCGCTGATGTTGTACTTGCCCTGGAGCCGCTTCTCCTCGGCTTCCAGCTGCTCCTTCTCACGCATCTCGAAGTCCGACTCGAGCGCGTCAAACACGGCGGCTCCCACCAGCAGATAGGTGAACGTGCACACGATCAGGGACAAGGTGCGCACATTTTGCCGCTTCATGGCCGACAGGAAGCGGAGTCCGAGGGGTTCATGTCCCCTCGGATTCCCCGCGAAGCAGCAGCGCGCGTACGGAGGCTGACGTTGTCCCCACGCCTTCCCCTTGTTGTCGTTGTGCACAGACAGACACAGGAGGCTGCTGGAGCGCCGCGGCCACGAGCCCTGCAGCCCGCAAACCCTGCGCAACACCCGGCCGAAGCAAGCCCAGCCAGAGCGCAGTGCCATCCACAGCCACAGCCGCGCGTAAAAGGAGAGGCTTCTTCACACGCTCACCAATAGATGGTTCAGACCTGGCACCAACATGCGTCCTGAGAGTGCGGGTCAAAAATAACAATAAAAAGAAGTTTGTGTGCCTCTGCTGTGGCGTCTAACCGATTCTCTTGGATTTTTGGGTTTAAATCTAGAAAAACAAAAACAACTTTTTCAGGGTTAATTTCATGTATCAATAACTTTCGTCTACCCAAAACCAAATCTATCTCGGGTTATAATTTCGCCCTATTGCTACGAAATGCTGTTCTTATTTTAACTTGGTAAAGATAAGAGGAAACGGAGTGGAATGACTTAAGAGTAAGACAAAATTATGCTGTTCTTTCAGCACCACGAATACTGCCTTTGGAGCTGCGACTTTTGGGATGATTTCGACAAAATAACTCAAAAAATATTGCCAGAACTGCCAAATGTTCAAATATTCTTTTTAATAAACTATAGCTGGTCCAGGGATATGAGTTAACGCCAGGTCTGAACACAAGACACATGGATGGACAGGGAAGAGAAGGAAACGGGGAAACGCATTTAAAAAGCGGGGTTCGCTCAGGTCCTGGTCCGCATGGCTCCTCAGCTCCTGTCACTGCCCGCGCCACAGCCTGTCCGGGTAAAAAGCGAACTTTCTGTCCCTCAGAACCACGGTGCAAAGTCCACACATGTCCGCACTGTGTCAGAGCCTCATGCCGCGGTCCTGGTCTGACTTTGTGCTGTGTAGGTCGGTGTGTGGTAACAACAGGTCCCACGAGGAGAGCAGGAGTTTAGAACGCGCGTATTTCCGCTCCTTTGCGCGCGTCCAGATGCACCTCTCCAAAACCTTTTCTCTCAGAATAATAACGAAATAATCTGGGATTCAGACAGAGAGCAAAGACTTGTTGCGCGTGGGGGTGTCACGAGCCTCTCCTGCAGTGACAGATCCACGCTCCCCGCTCCCCACACGCTGCTCCGTGGGGTGGCTCTGGCTGCACTATAGTCTCCACAAGTGTCACGACTCGCGCGTGTCCCGTTCGCCTCAGCGTGTGTCCACTCCGCGATGTGCTCCGCGGGGACACGGAGGGCCCCTCCTACAACGACCACGCCCCCGCCACGAGCCGATCTCAGCGGCGAATAGAGAAGTGCGCGCGCCGCTGTCCAAGGTGCTGAAGCCGATCAGCCACAGAGCAGCGAACATGCACCGGGAGGGGCGCGGAGGTCACGAGGGGCTTTAGGAACGTGACAGGGGGGATTGCAATATTCGTATAAAATATTTTAAGTTCGTGTAGGCTTTGTCAAGTTGAGTTGTTTCAAAGCTCGTCACCTGTTCACAATGACACAGTGATTCTCCTGTTGAACTATATCTTACTGAACCTCGAGTGTCGTCAGAGCGTCAGTTTGTTTGACTGACAACAAGCACAAAGTATTTCTGTGAAATACATTATGACTGAAACGCTCCGAAAAGTGCTTGAAGAATTCAGTCATTATTGGTTCTCAGTGAAACTGTTTTTGTCACAAGGACGTTGTGTTTGTTTTTATTAAAACTTTGGACAAAGAAAACTTCAACAATGTAAATATGCAAAAGGTAAAAATCATATTTATATATTTCTAATATTGCCACATGAACAGAAATAACGATATTATCTATAATAAAATGTGATGCTTAGTTTACCATTACAACTGCTTATTACATGTTGCAGTTCTACATTAAGCCACAGGTGAATCACTTGTGGGTCAGAAAAAAACACGCCAATACTAATGTGACCTGTCTAATTTTGTCAAGTAGTTAAACATGCTTTCTATAGTCCCACCACAAGGGGTCAGAAGCCAATGTACCAGACCTAAGTCTTGGTAAAAGGTTACACTTAAATATGAAGTCTAAAAATGTATTTGCCTTATTTCTTTTAAAAGTGCACTATGTTTGTATACTTTTGTGCTGGAGGGTGTCATCTTTTCTCCATGGAGAAAAGATGACACACCGCAAAAGAAGGATTTTTATTTATAACATGTGTTTTATTGCTCAAAATAACTTCAAAAAACATACTTTCTTACTACGAGCAGGGTCGCGTCTCCACAGATTTGACCTGTAACTTAGTTTGCTTGTGCCCCCTGCTTGTCTCCATGGAGATAGATAAATTTAACGCCATGCTGTGGTACATTTCAGGCAAAGAAAGAAGAAAGAAGATGACGTTTGGAGCTTTGCTTGGACCAAAGGCTCTGGATGCAGACAGCCTCCCAGTCGTGTCCATTATGTAACTGACATGTGGCAGTTTACAATGACACTTGGACATCCAACAGTCCTGTGAACCCCGCCCCCTTCATCTGCGCCTGAGCCTCACGGACAAAATCTTAACCAATGATTGTGTAGACTTTATAAAATGCTCTGCTACAAGAATGTGCAAAACTCTGGAATGGAGCGTCTGGAGGCAAAAGTGAAATAGACCGTAATATATTTTCAAACTGACTGGATAATAATTCTGACCAAACAAGCCACAATTTTGAATTTCCAGGGAAGAAAAGTTTGTTCTCTATTTAAAAAAAAAAAAGAGTGAAAATTTTTAGTTTCTATAGTCACAACCTTGTAGTAAGTATTAAATCTGTAGCTAAAAAAATGAAAAAAATATGGTGGGGTCATTTCTGTAAATATTTGTCTAGTGTGTTTAAACTACCTCCTGAATAAACAAATAAGATAAAAGATAAAATACACTGTCCTTTTGTCTGGTGTATAGTTACACTCTACCCATGGACCATTATGTTATACTGTAGACATTTTAAATAACAATATATGTTCTAAAACTAATTAGTAAAAGAAACAAGTCATTTTCGAGTTGGAAAATTGTTCTAAAAAGTCGATTTTGCACAATATGTCTCCCGGGTCTCATTTGAAATCACACTATGTTCCCCTCCGCCTTTGCCTTCAGTGCCTCTAAACTTTTTAAGGGTCTACAATAAAAAAAAAAGACCAAACTTAGAATATTCTGGGCCGGTACTTTGTGACTGTATTGCTTGGTGATGGGGATCTTATGATGAGACAGCGCTGGTTACTTAATGAACTCTGGCAGTGAGCGATTGTTTTAGCCGCTGTTGCTATGCTGCAGGAGAAGTGAGCAAACTCCACCTGCTGATGGAGATCACATGACGCACGGCTTCCATGGTGATGGGGCTGTTTCTGCTCCAGTACAAACTAATGTGCGGAGATAGTTCGGACATCAACACTTTGCACATGTCTTTCAGAACATTCAGGAGGTTAAAGATGCTGTACCTGATTTTATCGTCCTAAAAATGCGAAAAACAGAGCTAGTTCATTTTAAAAGCTTTTCAGCCGTCCAAAGTTATTCCTCGCTTTTCAAATGTAATCTGAGCGTTCTAATTATTCACCGTGATGAGTTTATAAGCTCTTTTCACAACTTTCGAAGTCCAGAGTGGAGTCTTGCCATCACAGCACTGCTAACAACAACTAGCATGTTAACAGTGCGTCAGCGTTACTCCCTGGTTCGCAATTGATGACAATGGTTTATAATTAAATTCAGACTGGAGCACAGACAGTGATCTCACTGACCCTCAGAGCTGCTGTAACAGTTCATTTGTGCTGGAGAAAAATACATTTACTTTATTACTGAAAAATGGAGTCCAGCCCTTTTAAAGCCCTGCACTTGATTTTGAGCTGAGTGAACATGTTGCACAACGACAGAAACAACTGTCTGAGATAGAGGCAGCTGCTTCCTCCTGGTGTTTTAACAGAATGTGGTGTCAAGGGCCGTTGTTACTTCATGATTCTCCGTTTTCTTTATTGTAAACTGAAAAATATCGATTTAACTGCTTAGAAACAGGCCCATTGACTTTGTGACATTTTGAACCCTACACATTATTCATATGTAAGTACAGAACAGGGAGCCGGGGATAGGGGGTAGGTGAAAACAGACATTTTCAGAGCACTCAAGTCTCAAATGCAGGACAACACAGGATTATTCAAACATCTATGAATCAATTCAAATACAACTCTGAGTAACTGAATGACAGACAGAACACGGTTACAACATGGAGCAAACTCATAGAAGTTGATTTTACATAATAGGTAACATCAGGTGATGCAAGAAATGAATTCATATGTATAATGCAATTTAAAGTGGGGTTAAAGTTGTTGTATATTTGCTTATTAAAAAATCAACACCATCATATAAAAAAGTAATTAAACAGCCATTTGTCTAAATTGTTATTCAGAGTCAGGTCTTCAGCTTCTTGTTCTTTTGACCTGGTGCAAAATGCAGTGTAATTATAGCCGTTTTTCTTTGAGCTAATTCTACAGAAAGCATCTATTCTCGTTCAGCTTTACCCATTATGCTCATTTTACTTTCAAATACACCGTGAATTCATCATTTCAAAGTGGAGTAAAGTCGCTCATGAGAGAATTTACATAAATGTGTTGTAGTCCAGTGGTACGATTCACAAAAGTTGGATTAATGGCTCCAATTCAATATATTACAGTTAATTAAAAACAACATAAAAAACTATTGATTAAAAACCAAACTGAATATTCAAAATGATAAACATACATCTGTGGAGACATTATTCAGTTGTTTGCATGTCTCTGTTCCACATATATTTGTTAAAGGCCATAACTGGTATTTTCTCATGTATTTGAGTCTTGTCCTAGTACAGATATGTTGTAGGATATAAGTAGCTCTTCAGGTCAATATAAGTCTGGTTCGTTTTATTGTCCGATGGTTCGGAAATGCACATTGGCATGCTAGTTGTTGGTCACGGCAAAACTCCACTCTGGTCTCTGAGAGTTGTGAAAGTATTTTATAAATGCACCTGCTTCTGTCTGTAGAGAATGTTGTACTTACTTGCCTGCAATGTTCCACAATATGGCATTAAACATATCTCTCTGGCATTTTTAACTTCAGATGTTTTATTACAAAAAACAAAAAAAAAAACAAAAAAAAAACAAAACTTGGAAAACTTGAATTCTTACTATAAGCAGGGTCACGTATCCACAGATCTGACCTGTACCTTGATATGGCTGCTTATTTCCATGGAGATAGCTGTGTTTAATACCATACTGTGGAACATTCCTGACAATAGGCACAGCGGCGCCTGGCCAGGTCAGTGTTACTGTCACCTTCCACTCCCATTATATCGCTACGGGTTTTTTGCCAAGTATTTACAGACAAATGAGGTGAATGTGAGGTATTTTTGTCTCAATGCTAATGCTAATTTCCATGTATAACATTAAAATAACTGTACACATGTAAAAACAATCAGGTCTTTACTTTAAACTTTAAAGACAATTGTATTTACATTTTAATAAAACTTAGCATTAGCTTAGATTAGAGACACAAAATCCAACCTATAAACAAGTGCTTATCTTGTCAGTGAGTATCAGTCTGTAAATCACTTCAACAGTTATTTATTTTAGTGCGACTCTGCGAAAACCCCTCAGAGATATAATAAGAGAGGAAGGATTGACAATAAGTGGCATTATAAGAAAACTAAAAATGGAAGAAGCTGAGCGTACTTCATAAATGCAGGCGTTAGGAGTCTAAACAAATCCACTAATCAGCAGCGTCTGGATGGAGAGAGCCTCTATATTTAGCCTGTCGTTCTCACATCCAGCCCACCTCCAGAACTTCTAATGCTGCATGCGAAAGTTTAATAATGGCAACTACTTAGGTTAGTCTCCATGGCGATGACACACAACTAACAGTACCACGGCGCACAAGAAAATCTATTTAAACATGAGGTTTTTATAGACGTGTTTGAGAGCGACTCATTTAGAATAATGTTCAAATCAAGAAGGAAGAGGATTCAGTTTGGGCGTAGATGAGAAAATAGTTTCAGAACTTTTAACGGTGGTGAGGTAAACCTGTGTCAAAAAACATGTTTTTGTCTTACACAGAGCAAAGACCTGGCACAGTCAGCAGATTCCAGCAGATTATTCAGACAATAGAACCAACAAGTGTTCCACAGTGCTGCAGTGCTGTTGTACAGTGGTCCAGTGATCGAGCTTTGAGGACTTTCATCTGAAGGAAATGTTAAGTATCTTATCTTTTATTAGCAGATTGCTCTGTCTCCAAAGCGCAGCTTGTTTGAGCTTGTCTTTGTGGTCACTAAACATCTCCACGTTAGTAGTGCTTTGATATTTTACATCAGGATCTACAAGAGTCTAAATCTTTGCTAAGGTATTTAAGGTAAACTTTATTGTTCAAATCATATGGAAAACTACCCTCTGCATTTGACCCACCCTTCAGTGTTTCTGGAGCGACCACAGAGACCCACCATCTCAATAACTCGAGCTATTCACTATGTTCATGCTTTTCAACGTCCTGCTGAGCAAATGTTTGTGGACTTTTTCCCAAAGATACAGTATTTAGTTTTAACCTGTTCATCGCTATGGCAACTGTCTTAATTTTGTATCATTCTGAAACCCATGGCCATGGATGATTCTTAGGAGCTTCAGTTGTACAGTAAGGTCAGGACAGGGCAGGAGGATTTGCAGGTTATATATCTGCATATTTGCATGGTTCAGGTTGGTGAGGGAGAACGTCTTCTGTAACTTCTGAAATAAGCTCATTCAAATGAAAAGACATTTCAATTAGTCGTGCACACCACACTCACTTTACCTGCCAACTTTTGTTGAGGCCTGATAGTTTTATTATGAAAGTTGTGTTCAGTGGAGAGTGAAAGACCACACAGGTGCCACCTCCTCCTGCCTGTTCTCCCTTTGCCCCTCCGTCTGGAGAGCATCACCATATCAACCTATAGAGACCAACGGCACCTAGAACTCAGAGAAAAGGCTGGAAACAACTTGCAATTTACATAAATATGAGTTATGTTGTTTTTCCATAATTATTTTGTGCTAATGTTTGAAAGGGGAAAGAGCAGCGACCGAGGCGGAGGTGAAATGTTTGTGTTGATTACAATCAGGATCACAGGTATAAGCTGCAGGCTAATGAAGCTACCAGCTAATGTGATTGTAGGATAAGTCGCTCATTTCAATGCAGGACACTTAAGTTCAATGTTTTCATTCGTGGTTAAGTCAGAGAGCAGGACTAAAAGTGCAATTTCGAAAAATATAACAGGAACAACACTGAAATTCAAAACCACAGCTACAGATTTGAACAGATTTGATTAACCACAGGCTACAGTTTACACTGACTACTGACTTGGTGAATGTGTTTTTTTTTATTTTATTATTATTATTTTTTTAAACAAACCATTTAACAAACTATTAAATTTGAAATGACAGGGTTAACAACACTCGCCCTACAACCATATGGTCCTTGGCTCAGTTTTAGTAGTTAGAGAAGCAGCTGGCTGTTAAAAGTGGTAATTTAAAAAAAGCAATTACAGCATCATTATGTAGTTATAGTACTAATATTAATCAAATCAGTAGTACTATTAGTAGTATTAGTTGTAGTGAACCATGAAGTAACTAAAAATTGAAAGTGCCGTTCACTTGTGTCAGTGGCTACTATAAGCTACACTGTGTTTTCTGGTAGAGGGTTTCCATTGAGATGTAATTGCTTTGCCTGGAATATTTCACAGTACTACATTAAACTTATGTATTGCCATGGAGACAAGGATGTGACGCTACCAGGCCAAGTTACGGATCAGATCTCTAGAGACGCAGTCCTGCTCACAGGAATACATTTCATGGTATTTTATTTTAGCCTGTAACTGAATAAATGCAGGATAGATAGTTTAAAGCTGTTGCTGTGTGTCTTTGTGCTCAGTAAAAAACATACGAAAGTATTCACTATATTCATGGTTTTCAACTTCCTTTGTGGACTTTTTAACCTGTTAATTGCTATGGCAACGGCCTTAACTTTGTATCATTCTGAAAGCCGTGGCCATGGATCGTTCTTCGGACCTTCAGTTCTACAGTAAAGTTTGCCAATTTGCTTCGATGCTCCAACAGGGAATTCTGTCTTTCTTTGGGGCTCGTTTCACTTGACATTCCCAACTTACAACCTAGAAATTCTGAGCTCTTGAGGATAACTTCTCCCACCATAAGTCTTATTGTCCAGTGTAAATGTGCTGAGGCAGGGCTGCGTTCCTCAAGAGGCTGGAGAGGACCACAGATGAATTGGACCAGCCACAACACAAGCTGGAGACGACTCACAGCCCAGACGCCTTCACTTCACTCAAACAAAACCTTTCTATTTAGTCTAGATTGGCTTTAAAGTTTATGACGTAATCCAGTAACCATGTTTTATTGTTACTGAGGCAGTTAAAGGGGCACTATTTTGATCACTTTTTTGATTTGAGTTAAGTTGTTATTGCTTTGCTTTGAATGTTCCGCAGTCTGTCTTACATTTATTCAATTGAAAGTGTTTTTATTGTAGGACTGCATGTTTTGTCAGGTATATTTGAGACACTTGAAATGGAATAAAAGTAAGACTTATTTAATGTGGTGCCTTGGAACGTTTCAGGCAACATAATATCATCTCCACGGAAACAGGCAGGTGGCAAACACATAAAAGAAAAGTTACATATTGCACCTTTAAGGCATAACTTCCATTACACAATTACACAAGTTCTATATTTCACAAAATTGACTCTTGTGAGCTTTAAGTCATGTTATAATGTTGTTACCTGGAGTTATGTTTTGTTTCATTCACACATGATGTTCACAACCCTGGTTTATTAGTCTGTCTCAAAGCTCAAAATTCTCTGTTCCACCTTGTGATGTCATGAAGCGGTAGTTTTCAAGTTAACAGCTCCTTTTATCTTTTGTTCAGTAGAGATTGGCAATTCCAGGGCTGAAATGATCCAAATGATTCTAGTGAAGGTGTATGGAGTTTAAAAACACAGTGGAGCACTTCCTGTATTACCACATGACTCATCCACACGATTCTAGTGAAGGTGTATGGAGTTTAAAAACACAGTGGAGCACTTCCTGTATTACCACATGACATCACAAGGTGGAGCAGTGTGTTTTCTGTTTGAGAGAAAACAGAAAACATGCAACAAAACACAACTTCAGGCCTGTTTTTAATAAGGAAACAGCATATATAGATCAGATAGATCAGAAAAAAGCACAATACAGACCCTTTAAATAATGAAGAAGCAGGAACCTGGGAACTTACAGAAGACGGCAGCAGTGTTCTGCATGAGCCCACCCAATTATGGCTTCATTTTATAAACAGTAAATAGCAGAGTTCCAGAGTATTCAAAGCACCACTATGGAAATGGTGACACTACTGTTACATAATGCATGCTTTTTTACTCTATATTGTTATTTTTATTCAATATTTTACCAAACATTTTCTATAATATTCCATCCTGTTCAGAAGTGATGGTGGTTGAGGGTTTGACTCCTTGATGTTTCGTGTAATTGCACCTTACATTTATTTGACAAAAGATATTTCCGAATCTAAATAAGAGCATTCAATTAACTGTTATTAAATGTTTCTAATGTTGTGTCAAAAGAGGGTATTCCGGTATTAGCTGGCGATGTACTTAAAGGTGCACTATGTAACATTTCAGGTGGAGGGTCTGTCACCTGTTTGTCTCCATGGAGATGTTATTGTCTTGCCTAGAATGTCCCACAGTATGACATTCAACCTATCTACTGTGATTTTATTCAGTTACATAGATTTTTACTAAGAGTGGGCTTGCCTCTACATAGATCTGACCTGCAATTTAGTCTGGTTGTCTATAGGGAAAAATAAGTGTTTAATGCCCTACTGTGGAACATTCTATGCAAAACGATGCTGCTGCTTGCAGTTTCGGATCTGTAACCGACTTCATTTAAAAACACTATGTCACCCACAATGTCATTTTCCTTTTCTATTTAAAACTGTAATCTCTGTTTGGGGCTACAGATGTTTTTTTGACGGCTTCAGGTTGTAAATACAAGCACCGGGAGGGACCAAACTTTTCTTAATCAAATAAATGGAAAGACAAACAAATCATTAAGCGTAGAGGGCACGACTTTGGGAGGGCTTGTGTTGGCTGCATTACTGATGGAGTAAGAGCGCTATGCTAACTGATGCATTATTCACAACAATCAGAGACGCAAACGCCATTTCCCATTCCAATTTACATGTGACCTTCGTCCTACTACAAGAGCAGATAAGGAACATTTTGTCAAGTTATTGTTTCAAATTCAGAATTCAAGTGTGCCGCGCTCCCTTTTGTAAACGTTTATGTCGGTCACTATATAGATCGTATTATAAATTTGGAATGAAATCTTGCAAACTGAATTGTCTGGTCCAAATGTAATTACAATGACCAAGTATTGACATTGACCTAGACAGGCATTATGTTCATGTCTAGACATACAAAGAGTCACATCCTATGAGCTGTGAACAGCGTGCGACGTGCTCGTGTACCCTGCGCGAAAGACGCCATTTTGGTTCTTTTCTGACGGCAATCAAGAATACAATTTGTCATATAAAATTGAAGCATTATTTATTAAGCGATTTATTTACAGCAAAAACAGTAGTTACAAGAGAGAGAGTCCAGTCCATACAGCAGTTTGACATCTACGAGATTCACATGATCAGTGCAGTTGATAAAGAAAATGTTGTTATAAAATCTATTATTTAAAATGGAAGTACTGTAACTGGACTTAAAAAAGTTATATTTCATTTTAATATTGACAATTCTCCATATTCCTATAACGTTTGGACCAATGGTTTGCTTTAGTCTGAACTGAGGTACATTTTTTTCCATCTTTTAACAAGATTTCAATGAACAGTCAGTTACAAGTGTGGTTAATATTCCTCCATTTTGAGTGCACAGAGCGTTATAGTTACCATTTAGCTTCAGTAAAATTTTTCATTACAGCAGCCTCTGAGGGACAAAATTCAAATTTTTTCAATATGTCACAGTATAGTGCTTGTAAGCTGGAATCCTGGAATCACAAAAAGGGGACTGTGGGGAGGTTCATGATCACTTTAAAATTAACAGTTGAGAACTAACTATTGTATTGACTATAAAGAAAAAAAAGGTGAATTCACTTCCTGTATTTCTTCCTCTAACATATGAATCACTTTTGCGACAGTGACCAGTGCAGGTACATAACACCATTACATAATTAGATATTTACAGATGTAGTAATTCCAGTGCTATATGCAATGCCCGTCCACTAATATCGGCCCCGCAGATCAAATCTACGGAGATTCAGATAATTATGATGTTGTGGAGACTGAATTCTGACCTCAAAACCCAATTAACATGCAAAGAATGGTTTAAACAAAAAAAAAACAAAACAAAACAAAAAAACGCTACACTTATCTTTGAAATTTGTTTTGAGTCTGGTTTTGAAATTACTTTGATAATACTTAATCATTTTCTGAATTCAGTGACAAAAAATGAGGAGCAAATATATTTTTATCATAATTATTACCTAAAATCTGTCATGTGTTTTCCCCAATAACACATTATTTTTCGAGCAAATATCCACACTTTTAAGCAGTAATAAGAACAATTTTTTGATCAAT
>KN475293.1:3789-15260 GCA_000787095.1 Periophthalmodon schlosseri
GCGTGCTCGTGACCCGTAACCGCCGGCAACAGCAGGGTTACCGCGCCAACGGGGGCAGCGACATGAAGACGCGCATATTCGGGGGCGGGAAGAAGACCAGCAAGAACGGCACCAACGGGGGAGCGGGGACCGGCGGAGTGGGAGGAGCCAACAACAACGGGCCTATATACGTCTACAACGAAAGCTCCGCCCACCAAGGCCTAGGGGAGAAGAACAACCACCACCAACCTCTCAACATCGGGGGGCGCCCCGAAGGGGTCACCACCACCACCCCCACGGCTCAAGACATCCTGCTCAGCAACGAATTGGATGACGCCGAGAGGAGAAAGTTCGACGAGCTGGAGGAAGACGAGAGGTACGACCATTTCGGAGGAGGGGCCCCGATCCTGCAGCTCCGCCCCCACGACCAAGACCACATTATCGGAGATTACCTCGACGACGATATGGAGTCGCAACGGGATGGCTCGGTCATCTCGCGGACTGCGGTCTATGTATAAAGCGAGCGCGCGGAGGAGAGGAGAGGATTTACAACTCCCATCAGAAAGAGAAGAAAATGTATCCACTTTTATTTTTTACAATTGAGTTCAAATAGTCTATTGTTATTAATCACCACAGCCTGATTATGGACTGAAAGAACTGGAGCGTGGCAGGATGTTTTATCGTCGGATCTCGGCTCGAATCTTATCCCTAAAAAAATAACTCTTATCGGACAGAGATGAACTTGTCTCGCTGTTTCTGCTCCCCCCCCCCTCCGTTGCAAAGACCGGGGCCTTCTCACGGACTTGACTGGCAGAGTAAAGGAGGAACCGTGCTGTGGGAGGTGAAGGCTCGTGTCAGTGTTCTGCATCTGCGCATAAACAATGGGTATATTTGTGTTGTGCTGGTGGGAACGCAGTCCTCCAATGGGAAGCCTTTTTTGTAGGTAACTGATGGGTGCTTTGGAATGGGGAAAAAAGTGTCTTCAACGTCACCTAATTCGAAATGAGGACACCGAATTTCAACATGTCTTCACTTAAAAGTACACGCTCAGGTTGTGCCGTCTCCAGCTTAAGAGACGCAGTTTGTAAGCTGTCAGTGGGTACGCAGAACGACATAAAAACTGGGTTGACAATCACGGCATAAATTGAGCAGATTTAGGGAGCGTGTTGGAAAACTTTGGTGCAGTTTTACGATCTGACAGAAATGAGGTATGGCAGACATCACAGGGTCACGGGACGAGCCAAGCGAGGAAGCTAGGAGGTAGGAGTTAGGAGCTAGGACTGAAGAGCTGACAGTACTTTAGCAAAACTAAAAAAAAAAAAAAATAGCATAGTAACTTTGGTGCAGAGACGTTTTCTGATCGTGTGCGAATGAAGCCTGGCAGACATCACAGGGTCACGGGACGAACCAAGCGGGAGAGCTAGGAGCTAGGAGCTAGGAAAGGATGTAGTCTATCCTGCTCTCGTGCTCATGGCTCTACAGTCAATATTTACACTTTAAGAGCACACTTTTGCTTCTATTCAAACTGTAAGAAATAACAACATAGCTTTGGCGGAGGGAGGTTTCGGAATCACGAGGAGGAGGTGGCAGACATCACAGGGTCACGGGATGAACCAAGCGAGGAAGCTAGGCGTTAGGAGCTAGGAAAGGATGTAGCCTATATCCTCGGTTCTACAATATCTGCACTTAAAGAGCACACATTTGCTTCTATTCAAACTGTAAAAAAAACAGCATAATAACGTTTCTGTAGAGAAGTTTTACGATCAAATGCAAATGAGGTGTGGCGGACTTCACAGGTTCACGGGATGAACCGATGGCGGAAGCTAGGAGGTAGGAGCTAGGAAAGGATGTAGCTTATCCTCCTCTACAGTCAATATCCACAGATGAAGAACCCACTTTTAGTTTCACAAAAATAAAAAAAAAAATGGAATAATAAACCTTATAAGCGAATGAGGTGTGGCAGACGGGGTCAAAAGAGGAAGCTAGAAGGAGGAGCTAGGAAAGGATGTGGCGTGTTCTCTTCTGGTCACGGCTCTACAGTCAATATTCACACTTTAAAGCTACCGTCTGAAATTGGATTGGCTGACCCCCCGCTTGTTGCATTCTCACATGTCACCACTAGATGCTGTCTACGTTACTGCTGTCTGACAGTGTAAACAGCCTGAACAAAAGCCAGGTGAGCGGGGGCAGTTTTCACATCTGCAAGTAGTAAAAAAAAAATCACGGTAGCTTTAAGAACACATATAAACCAGCATAATAACTTTGCTGCAGAGAAGTTTTACGATCAAATGCAAATGAGGCGTGGCGGACTTCACAGGGTCACGGGATGAACCAATGGAGGAAGCTAGGAGGTAGGAGTTAGGAGCTCGGAAAGGATACATCCTCTCCCACTCGCGGCTGTCTATTCAGAGCGGCGCTGACAGGAGGAGCCTGATTGGTAATGAGCCGTGAAGTCGCTCTCTTAGCCCGCACCAACAGATTGCCACCACTTATCGTTTATGACGCGGTTTTTCCCTCCTCCCGTCCCTCCATCATATCTCCCTCCCTCTCGCCATCCCTCTCTCCCTCTGGTAATTCCTCGCTCTTCGCAATCGTTTATGTGCAGGTTATGATTTATCCAGACCGGCGCCGGGGTCATGGCTGCGGAGGGCGGGAGAGTATTTTACCGCCTCCCCAAGTGTCAAAAACCCCACTTACTCTATCCTCATCCACCTGCAGCGGACGACCCGACTCACGGTCAGCTCTGTCGCTTGAAAAATGCCCCCTCTTCCGCCAACTCCTCCTCTTCCTGCTCCTCCGACGCTTCAAGAGATGCTCCCGGTATAACGCATCGCCACCCGCACCTTGACCGCGTATGAGCGAGATAGATTTTCAATGACCGCTCGTTACGTTTCTTTCCATTAGCGGATGTTATTAAAGGTAGTAAATTGATCGGGGAGACGGGTAAAGTTGCCGCCATGTTGGAGGCAATGGGAGTCGTATTGACTAACAGACTAGCTTAGGCCCTTTATGGCGAAGCTTTAGGCGTGATTGTCTCCTGACTGTTAATTTATCCAGCTAACGAGCCACCGGAGAGCCGCTCTACTACCGAAGTACTACCCCCCCGTGGCTCCTATATTGTATCAGCTGACTTTTATATACGATGTAGATTACGATGAATCCGCCGAGGAGAAAACGGGCCGTCCCAAATGCATTAGAGGAAGAATAACTAATAAAAAAATACCTTTCCTGACGCTTACCTAAATCCACCTTTCAACCCATTGGGAGACTGGTTAAAGCAGTAGTGAGGTCACAGGAAATCCAACTGGCGTCATTAAAGTGCATATGGCAGGGTTCTTGTTTTGTGGGATAGTGTCTGTGGTAAATATTGATCAGTTTTACATCTGTCAAGTGGGGGTTTGTGGGGAAAAAAGTTGACGAAAAGCACAAAAATACAGAAAGAAGCGGTGAGTTCTACAACTGAACGCAGTCAATCCATTTATTTTCATTCTAACGTGTCAGTCTTAGCCGTGATGCCGAGGGTTCAAACAACAATACAATTTGAAAATATGTCGGAATAGAAGCATTATGATCTTTTTTTTCAGCATTTGCAATTTTACTTTATATATTTCTTTAGTTTTTGTCCTTTTCGTACATACGACTCAAGTGAACAATTACCCCAATGTGATCCACCCAGAAAATTCCATCCAAAATGCTGTGACAATTTACACACAAGGAAGGTGTTTGTCAGTTTAAGCCCCCATTTAACAAAACAAAGGCGTTTACATTTATTTGTATTAGTCTAATCTATTTTAGAAGTTTTGGCCCTTGTTGGCATCGTGTTTGCTTGGTAAAAGTTAAGCAATTACCTCTGCGTGTCTCATATCAGCTGTGTCCAACCAGGAGTAAAATTATAAACTTGACCAAAAAAAACCCCCAAAACTTTTCTAATGTCGTTACCTCCTCAAAAACATACCTGGAGTTCACACACGTTTGAGTAACTCTTTATTATTAGTCTGTCTACATCTTCAAAGCTCAAAACGCTCCGCTCCACCTTGTGATGTCACGAAGCGGTAGTTTTCAAGTTAACGGCTCCTTTTACCGAACCGAAATCACCCAAATGATTCTAGTGAAGGTGTATGGAGTTTAAAAACCACATGACGTCACAAGGTGGAACGGAGTGTTTCCTGTTTGACGGAAGAACTCGGCCTAAATGTGCAGAGTTTATGTGTTAACAAAACACAACTCCAGGTCGGTTTGTGACGAGGAAACAACATTATAACACAGATCAGAAAATGGCGTAATATGGGCTCTTTAAATACAATTATGTTCACTGTGTTTTAGTGTAATGAGTAATCTAACCTGGCATATGCACTTTAAAAGTTCTGAGTTGAAAAGGTCAAAACTTGAACGCAGCGCTAAGTGCACGAGTACATTTCCAGTCTCCTTAGCTTGACGTAATGCAAGTAGATCGGGGCCTATATTATCGGTTTGCCATTGGGAGGACTGCTAACCTACAGAAACGAGCAGATGCAGACGACCAGAGGGAGACGGAATTAAACCCGGCATGTCGTAAGCCAGTGTTTTTAAAGGGATTGTCGTTTTAATGGCCTTAGCTTGTACTCAATGTAACTCCTGGGGATGTGGGGTCAAAAAAATAACATTCTGGACATACGCGGTAGAGCTCACAAATGTATTATTTTTGCACTTGTGTGAGTCGCGATTACAAAGTGAATCTGAAACTGCCGAACGAGACAAGTGTTGTGTGTACATTTTGGTGTGCGGTATCTGTGTACTATATATGTAAGCATCTTTATTTTTCTTGTGGAAATGTGGATATTTATGACCAGTGTAAATATCAAAAATGGGGCCGGTGAAACTCAACGGACTTAGGCTGAAGTGTGAACTGTCTTGAGAATGTAATCTGATCCTTTATGACTCTGTTGGTTTGGCGCTGACCTTATGCGTAAGAGTCAGTATTATATTAAAAATGTAAAATTACACTTGTTTTGGTTTTCACAAAAGCACACGTTATGTTCGTTGCCTTCCCCCTTCCGTACCTGTACAACTCTCCTAGTTCACATATTATACCGTAAATACAAAAAAAAACAAGGGCTGGGCTATGACGGGGAAAAAAAAACAACTGAAACGTGATTGGATCCCTTTGAGCATGTGACATTTTGGTGTTATAATTTATGCGGTTTTATGCTTTGACACTTTTACCCAGGGGTGTAGCAGCAAATTCTAGGCCCTGGGTACAAATTATCTTGGTGGGCCCGTTCTATGTGTTGTTTAATGAAAAATGCCCATTAGAGACTTTGTGAGGGGCCCCTCCCTGCACTGGGCCCTGGGTAAACGGTACCCTTTACCCCCCCCGGTCCGACGCCCCTGCTTTTACCCAACTACTCATTTTCATTCATTTATTTTTCATTTATTTATTTCAAGCAGTTTAATGAACGTATGTATCCAGTTCACTTAATGCACATTTCACATATTTTTTCTTACTTAAGCTCAAAAAGGAGTCACATATTTTTTCTTACTTAAGCTCAAAAAGGAGTGAGAAGAAAACTCCTCCGATTGGTCAGCTTCTGTCGTGCTCTGAGTGAGTGACAGGTGGGGTTGACCAATCAGAGCGAAGCGTCAACTGATACTCATTGAGCTTAAGTTACTTTGTGATCGAAAGCGATATAAAGCTACGAGCTGTGCGTTCATCGTGATCAAACTGAAACGATGATCCAAGCTCGAAGAAAACCATTAATTTTTTTTTCTGCATATCGCCCACTTTTACAACATTCACGTGCTTCTGACTTAAAGTAGGACTAAACAACTCAACTCCACCCATAGCCACATATCAAATACAGCTGCTAAACTGGGCAGAACCTGGACGACTAAAGACAAGAGTGAGGAGGGTGGAGGAAAATCAGTGCAGTCCTGTGTGATGTCACGTAGTACTTGGCGCACGCTCAGTTCTTGACTGGTTTTGACCTGAAATGTGCCTAGTTTTCAGTCAGACTGCTTAAAAAAAAATGACTAGGGACCGTAGATAACGCTAATAAAACACCATACACACAGTTTAGCAGCAAAAAAAAAGTTTATTTCGTGTTCGGTTCCACTTTAACTTGTGATTTTTAGACTCTTCTCACTGCCATTCAGGGTCGTAGCCTCCAAATAAACCAACCAGTTTGTTCGTGATCAGAAAGTGTTGAATCTGTTGGACTTTCTCGCGTATTTTTCCAAAGACACAAAGTGTACACTGCAGCATATATACAGGAGAATGCAGAGAATTTTTTTTATTTTTTTTTTCCCTTCCGTCTCCCACGCGCTTCACTCTCTCATTATGCTCACTCCCACAGCCAAACTGCGCACAAGACACCTCACACCTGACAACTTTGCCATCTTCTGACATAAACCCACACAGTTGCATTGGCGCGGCACGTGGCCAAACACGAACTCTACGAACATGTTATTTAACCGTTTTGGTCAATACCGAAATGATGTAACACAGCTTTTTTTTTTTTTTTTTTTCATACCCAAAAATCAAAGTACCGCACACATACACTCGGCCTGTCCAGAGTCAGCTTTTTTAAAAGATTTTCAGCCGTTTATCCCTCAGACGCGGGGAACATCGCTTTCATGAAAATGCCACAGCGCCGACCTCCTCCCACCCTCAGGTCAGCGTTAAAAGCTTTTAGCGACTTGCAACTTCCTACTCGCCTCCCGAAAAATGCAGTTTTTGACTTTGCTACCCCCTTTTCTCTCTCCCTCTGAAGTCAGCTCCTCCACAAGACGTAGATGCCATCGCAGGTACACAATCCTCCCCCCAAAAACAAGACAAATAGCTTTTAAAGCAATTCACCGGATCAAAGTACCGGGTCTAGCACAAGGTTAACCAAACAATATCTTGATGTTTTCGTTTTATTTTTCTTTCTTCTAAGTCTCTCACACAATGGCCCCAAATGCAACCCCAATTTATGAGAAGTTGAGACACTTGTAAAACGAAATGCTAGGATTTTCAACCCGGACGAGCTAAAATGAAATTGTCAGTTTGAAGGCGGCAACAAGTCTCAAAATGTTAGGATCAAGAAACAGAGATTTGCAGAATTTTTAATTAAACTTACATATTTTTAGGAAAATTTTTGTCAAGGTAATTCATCCAGATGCAAGTTCTCCTGACCGTGAAACTAGCTCAAGATCTGTAGATGGGTCACTCACTATTTATTGCATCGCGGTTGCTAACTGGTTGCGCTAGCTGCATTGAAGGATGACTCAAACGCGTAGACTGTATATAGAAATGGACGTAGCTAACCTGCTAGCCGCCGCGTTCCAAATAGGAAGTGATCGTGGGCGCGCTTCTGGCTCCAATTCACTTCACATTAGAAAACCGTGGCCCCTCCGTAACTGCTGCTGTCAGACTCGACAGTTTGGTCTTAAAATGTTCGTATTAACCCGCTCTACGTGATCCTGGAGTTTTTATTTCGCTATTGTGTCGGTAACTCAAGATACGAACATCAATAACAGACAAATCAGGTGCCTTTTTTCCCCGAGGTCGCTCCCGCTAGCGTTAGCAACAGGTTTGATTGACAGCGTTGCTAAGTGCCCGCTCTCTGCTAAACCAGCGGCGCGGGCGTGAAGGGGCGTTACCTTCACCAGCCTCGCTCCAGATTGGCTCTTTAGTTGCTGTGATACTCGTGGTCGGAGTTCCAAAAATTGAACTTTTCTCCAAACTCGCCGCTATAACCGCTCCGGCCTCGACGAGCTTCATTTGTCCGGAGCCGAACGCTGCGGGTGACGTCACACTCGCTCAGTCCACTTCTTTATACAGTCTGTGGTCAAACGCAGAGGGCAATAAATATCTGATTCATTAGTTGTCCATAATGCAGTGTTTACTCGCCTTTTATTCAAAACGATGTCATCTAGCTCTTTGTCGCCTGTCCTACTTTTGGGAGATGTGTTGCTGCCGTCGCATCCAAAAACCGATTTGTCATAAAAGATTAATATCGCCTTCAAGACCAAAAAACGATTTATAAACCAATGTATTCTGTCTCCATTTACATTTAAAAGCGCTCAAACTTTTCATAAATTGCGGTAGAAATAATCAAAGCCTTAACATCTCACTGCATTCAAAGACGACCCCTTTCCTGTGTACATAGTATAAATATATAAATATGTAGCCAAGAAAAGACTTACTAATTTATGGCGTCACGTTTGTGTATTTCTCAGTGACAGCGAAAAACAGCATGACGGATTTCTTTTGTTTGTTTTTTTTTCTGGGTTCTCTTCTTCTGTTATTTTTGCAGTGCTTTATAATTTCTGTTTGAGTGCTTTATTCTCGACTGCCGCGATGTGACTGATGCCAATATTTTTTTGGTAACACTTTGGTTTAGAGATGACACATGAGTTGCTAACTTAGTGGCAATTGGTATGATATCAGTTAGCATTTAGTATTTAGAAGGTAGGCTGTATATATAAGTGGACATGGCTAACCTGCTAGCCACCGCGTTCCAAATAGGAAGTTATCATGAGCGCGCTTCCGGCTCCTTCGACTCTGGCTCCAATTCACTTTCTATTGAAAAACTTTGGCCCCTCTCTCTGTAACTGCTGCTGTCAGACTCGTCATTTTGGTCTTAAAATGTTCGTATTAACCCGCTCTACGTGATCCTCATGTTTTTATTTCGCTATTGTGCGCGTAAATCAAGATATGAACATTAATAACAGATAAATTAAACGCCTTCTTTCCCCGAGGTCGCTCCTGTTAGCGTTAGCAACGCATTTGATTGACAGTGTTGCTAAGCGCCCGCTCTCTGCTAAACCAGCGGCGCGGGCGTGAAGGGGCGTTACCTTCAACAGCCTCGCTCTTGATTGGCTCTTTGGTTGCTATGATACTCGTGGTCGGAATTCCAAATATGGAACTCGGCTCCAAATTGCTCCGGCCTCGATGAGCTTCATTCGACTGTCCCAAATTGTCCGGCCTCGATGAGCTTCATTCGACTGGAGCCGAACGCTGCAGGTGACGTCACACTCACTTAGTCCACTTTTTTACACGGTCTGTGATTTAGAATGCATATTAAAGCTGCACTATGGAACTTTTCTGGTGATATTACTTTGCCTAGAATGTTCCACAATATAGAAACTGTTAAACTTATCCGTCTTCGATAAACGCCTCGGAAAAACCTGCATCCTTTCCTTTCCACAGATCTGACCTGTAACTTGGCGTGGTGGTGGCGCTATCTGCTCGTCTCCATGGAAATTGAGAAGTTAAACGCTACGCTAAAAAAAAAAAAAAACATTTCTTGGCAAAGGCGTTTTCACGAAGACAAGCATGTGGCAACCCTCCAGAACCAGAATGTAACACAGTGCAGCTGCGAGGGGATGGTTATGTAACACGTTGCTAATAATGCTAACGAAATGGTAAAGGCTAAATACTTATGTAAATATACAGGAAAATACAGGAAAAAAAACAACAAACAAACTTGTAAGTACTTAAATAAATGAGTAAATACCAAAAATCGAATAAACCACTCTAATAATAATTAATATTCAATCCTAAACTAAAGTGTTACCATGGTTTTTCGCTCTAAAATAAACCTGTACACAACACGAAACCCCCAAAATGTGCTTTATGGACTGCTGTGTGTAAACGCTGTATTTTTTTGTACTTTTTGATTTAGTCTTATTGGGGAAAAAAAATGAATGGTAACTTATCGCCATCTGTCATGTCTTTTTATTTGTATTCTGTTGGTATTAAAGGTTTCTTGATTTTTGAAATATGGCCCGTCTGGTTTGAAGTTTGTTTCATCCGTCTCCTGAAACACTTGAGGATGACTAAAGACGTGGGCTCAAGCGAAACGGCGCCCATTGATTGTCGCTGATTAGATTTATAGATTAATTGATTGCGTTATGAAGTGGCCTGTGCGTCTCCTGTCAGCCATCGTTCACCCCGCAGACGGATCGCTCTGGTGTATATATATATATATATATTTTTTTTTTCTTCTTCTTCTCCCACTCATTTCCTGCCAGTTCCCTTCGTCTCATTTCGTTTGTGATAAATCTATGTGTGTCAACAGGGCATGATAACAGGCTTACGGAGCCCGGCGCGGGGGACTAGGAGAAGCAATTTTGAGGATTACAATTGTGCCGTGCATAAGCTCCTCCCCTTTAATGCCTGTCAATATGCAGAGGTAAACACTAAACACCGTCGCCGTGGTAACGGACGCTGGCACGTCGTCGTAGCTCTGTTTTTCGCGATAAAATTGGCTCCCAAACTTCCCCGAGTGTCCCTTAGGCCTGCCAGTCTAATCACAGTGGAATTAGTACAAACATGTTCTGAAACCCGATTCGTGTATTAGTTTGTCTGTTTGTGTTTGAGTCTTTTTGTTGTTTAAAATGTGAACTTTGACCTGAATCCTGTTAAAACAGCTGGAGTATCCAGAACTTATTGGTTGAAGTTGGCAAAGAAAATAGTTTACTAGTTCTGGGACAAATGTATATTTTGTTTTAATAAGTTTTGATGTACGCAGTCTTACAAAAACATAAACTCTACTACTACTATTACTACTACTTCTACTGCTGCCACTACTACTGCTACTACTATTACTACTCCTTCTCCTCCTGCCACTACTACTGCTACTACTATTACTACTCCTTCTCCTCCTGCCACTACTACTGCTACTACTATTACTACTCCTTCTCCTCCTGCCACTACTACTGCTACTACTATTACTACTCCTTCTCCTCCTGCCACTACTACTGCTACTACTATTACTACTCCTTCTCCTCCTGCCACTACTACTGCTACTACTATTACTACTCCTTCTCCTCCTGCCACTACTACTGCTACTACTATTACTACTGCTACTACTACTACTCCTGCTGCTGCTGCTACTGCTACTCCTATTACTAGTACAACTGCTACTGCTGCTACTACTACTACTGCTACTACTACTGCTACTGCTGCTACTACTACTACTACTATTACTACTGCTACTACTACTACTACTATTTCTACTGCTACTACTGCTGCTGCTACTATCTCTCCTAAATAAGAAGAACATGAATATGAAGTTAAAACTCTGTTTTAGAGCAGGATGGTCCATCCTACCTCCGCCTCTGCCCAAAGCAACTTCCAAAAGTCCTTAAGCCGATTCCATTTTACTTCACTGTTTCAAAATGTGTAAAAGACAAAAGCCCCACTGTCTGATCAGAGAGTTCAGTACTTTAGTCCAGGCCTGTTCGGCTCCATTTTGTCGAGAGCCAGATTTTGAGCCTTTGGGCCGTGGGCTTCGGGCCGGACACACCGGACCTGCACCAATAACGGTAATGGCAACAAAGGCTCCATTAGATTTTTGTGAAAGAAAAACTGAACCAGTATTAAACTAGGACTGGACCAACAGGATCTGAACCAGGACGCAGAATGAAACTGGACCAACTCAAAATGAAACTAAGGCCTCGCTCAAGCTCCAGCCTCAGTCTGGGAGCGGCGCCGCTGTGGTAACGCTCCCTCAGACCGGTGCTCT
>JACM01052977.1:0-12087 GCA_000787095.1 Periophthalmodon schlosseri
AATAAATGTAGTCAGTGTTTTAATAAAAGATGAGTGTATGCTAATGAATCTTTAATTACAAGATCTTACATTATAGTAATAATCTGCAAAACAATTTTGGAGACTACATTCGATTGTATCAAAGTGTTAGACATTATTCTGGCGTCGCAGGTCTGTTGGCAAATACCAATTTTGTTTAAGCCTTTAAAATTTTCATTATGGATATTGATTTTACTGCCATGTTCTTTGTGTCATTTATAGATGCAAGTGGCGCCCGATCATGTGATGTCTGTAAGATTTATCCTAAGGCAACCATCCTCAGCCTGGCTAAACTTTAACCTAGAAGAGATCAAAATATTCCGCCATTTAGAACCAGTGAGTGTTACACCCAATGTTTACATTCAACAAAAGGTTAGGTTCTAGTTATGTCAATGCATTCTAATCTGGGGTGGAGGGCACGTCAGAATTTTATGGTAGAATGAATGGTTTGTGTACCTGTCATAAAGAAGATATGTTTTTTTTTTCTTTTTTTCTGGTTGATATATACCTATCCATCTGAAACAAGAACTAGGCTTCTCTGTCAAACAAATTTAATGATGAAATATTTTTAGACTGTAGTGTCAAAAACCACAACTCTTGTGTGGTTCAGAATTTGTGGATTTTCTTCCTGGATATTTCTTTCAAAAACAGTTGATAGAGTTAAAGAGACCACTTACCTCTGAAACTACATCAAACCATAAAATGTTGTGAACATAACCCATTTTATGTGACAGTAAAACTACTTCTGTTTACAACCTCAGGATCCCGAGAAGGAGGTTTCTGATTTGCTGTCTGACTTGACCCTGGTAGACTTTCGCCCAGATTTAGAGGTACACTTTGTGTTCTAAGGATATGTATTTGTTTATTTTCAAATCTTATTTCTATAGTTCGACTTTGTCTTTTAGGGTCTCCCAGATCCATCAACAGTGTCTTCGAGTATACAGCAGATGTGGGCTCTTACAGAGGTTATGCAGACCAACCAGACCACAGCTTCCATTGGACGATTTGATGTAAATATCTCCAGGTTATAACTAAAGTTATCTCGTGAACTTTTAATATAGTAAAGGTTAAAAGTATTTCACATTTGCAAACAGAGTGGCTCTGTATCTGTGTAATACATCAACAAATGAATTGTGAAGGTCAAATAAAGCGGATTATTATTACCATTTTTATTTTTACATGCAAATATAGAGGCTACACCAGCAACAGTTATCAGGTTCTTGTCGGGTCTTCCATGGTCAGTCACATTATTTTGACTTGATGTTTTTTTTCTGTTTTCACAGGTTGATGGATGTTATGATGTTAACCTGCTTTCAGTGCCATGAAATGAATGCATGCTTATTTGAATTATCCAGAGGCTCGGTATGTTTTCATGTTACACTCCTACACTTGAACAGTGGGGCCACATGTCTGTGTCATAGATATCAAGCCTTATTCATTCATGCTGAAGAATAATGTTCTATTAAATGTATGCTTAAATGACATGAACTACTTTTATAATATCTTGCAACATGTGAATACAATTTTGTTTTTATTATTAAAAGTTATAATAATGAAGCGCTAACTCTGATGTACTTTTTAATATTTGTTTATTTATGTATTTATATTATAATATTAATGATTCTATGTTACGTCTTAAATTGGTTATAAACTTGACTGAAACATGAATGTATATCTAAATAAAGCAAGATGGAAAATGGAATTGTTGTATTTTTGTTCAACACTTGGTGGCGGTAGTGTTTCACTTTTCTTAGTCATATGAATTCTAATATTGGAGAGTGTTGTAGACTGTTGAAGTACAAGAAGGTCTTGTTGTATTTTTTAGTCATCCAGCATCTGTATAAATGCCACATCTATATGTTCAATAGCTGAACTAGGATGGCACATGTGCCTGTTGTACATAAAGCTGCATGAAGTCAGTCGAACCGTACACTTCACTCTAGTGTATGTTCAGGTTACTCTGCTTGGTGACTAGACAGTGAATGTTTTAACTAGTTCACTTGTTTTTTTGTTTTTTTTTTCATCTTAGGTTGTCATGATTTAGTACACCCTAAATACACATTGTTAAACATTTGTTAGATTTTCTTTCACCTTTAATACAGAGATGAACTGATTGCTGGTGTGGCATTACGAGTGGGAGACAGAAGCAAATAAATTATAATAAGCTAAAAGTAAACCAGCAACGCCACCGGGTTTAACCTGGAAAAATGAATAAACTAAACCAGTTAAACTAAAGCATACGGCACAGGTTCACTCACTGATGCACAGGTTCACTCACTGATGGAGGCACAGGTTCACTCACTGATGGAGGCACAGGTTCACTCATTGATGGACGCAAGTGAGTTCTGGTTTAAATAGTGGCATTTGTTTTAAATTGCATAAAACTGGAGTTAAAACTTCTGAATGTTATAATTTCATTCACTATAAAAGGACCAATATAATTTCATTCACTTGAACAGTTTGGTTCTTTGTGTTCACAGGTAACAATTACTATTCAGCCATTCCATTACAAGATTTACGTCTTAAAGTTCAGTTTGACATTAGGGCAGGAAGGAACAAAAAGGTGAAGGCAAGACAGCAGGATGCACTGCAGAGTGTAGTTGATTCAAACCCCATAACATGAGAAATAAGTGACATCAATGTATGGCTGGTTGATTCTCATGTTAACAATTTAAACATAGCACTTCAAAGCCCACAGCCTTGATCAGTCAGTGACATCAGCTCAGCCAGGCCATGACGTCCACAGACTGATCACCACAGACAGGGGAGCATTCTATTGGCCGCAGTAGAGAGCCATGAAGCAGAGCCGGGCCCTCAGCTACACCTCTGAACTAAATTTATAACAATTAACTTACATTAGTTCCGTAGCATCATGGAGGACAGGGCAAACAACACAGCAGGTGGAAGTGAGCAAGAGGAAGACCAAAGACTGCTGGGAAAACTTTATAGTTTTTGCTCCACTGCCACCTGCTGGTTGCTCCACAAAGCCAACTACACTGGGAAGAAAACATTCATTATTTTAAATGTTCCTAATAGTCCCAAATAATTTGGACTTAGTCTGAGCAGAAGTATCACAGGTCATTTTGAGACACTACATGTGCAAAAAAGATGTGACTCATGGCTGGATTGAAAAATAATTCACAGGAATGTGTGTGTAAAGTGTGTTTCAGTGTGCATTTCAGGTTACCCTGAGTGGGTTTCTCAGAGCCAGAGCCAGTGTATTAAATGACTGCAGAATTGTTGCTCTCCTCTGGTGAGAAAATGCTAATGGACTCATGCTGACTGAGTTATAAGACTGATTTACATTGCATGCGTGTGACTTTAGGACAGCAGGGATACTGTTTGTTGTCAAAACTGAACATCAATTTTTCCCCTAAACCATCCAGTATAAATTGTCATTTAGGATCAAGTATTTTCAAGATCTCCTGTCATTACCTGATCTTGTTCAGAGGTGACACCCCACACATCAGCTTTAATCCCCAGGACACGCATGCAGATGGGACTTGATCTTGACGTTGCATCACTCTCCATGTTGAGTGATGAACAATTTCTCCGAACTCCATGCCATGAATCATTTATTTAGATGAGTCTATGACAGCCATGTCATAGCCTTTTTCTAATACCTGTCAGGGCCTGGGGGAAAGGCCTCTGCTGTGAATAGAATACTTAAGTCAAAATGAGCTCCAAAGGGGTTTGGCAAAATGTACTATTTATGTTTTATGTAGGATAATGCAAAGAAAACTGTATTTATCCTTGAACTCTGAGACAGACAGACCATCCTGAATCAAACCTGCCCCGTCAAATGTTATGCAGGGACATTACAAAAATCAGTGACAGGAACTTATAAGAGGTCCACATGTTTATGACCAAGGTTGTGGTTTTCACAACAAGATCGTGCATTGCCTTTACAAAGGTTTAAAAAACTGTCTAAGAATTGATAAAACCTCATAGGGATGAGAGGTGAAATGTCTTGATGAGTCAGACACACTCCACACTCCAAAACAACCTAAAAACCATCTCCTCCTGAGTAGTAAAGAAGCAAAAATAACATCTGTCATGTTGATGTCTAGACATTCATTTGAAGCCAATGAAAGTGTTTGAGTCCTGGCGTAATGTATCTGTGCCTCATGCTGCAGCTGCCTCCATGAGTCGAGTGCATACGCAAATCATCGCCCAGTCTGTTTGAAGGGTGACGTCAAAGAGAGGAGGGTGCTGAGACATCAGCTGAACAGCGGGGGGAGCCAAAATGAGGAAAATGCAGCCAACTTTAAAATGAACCAGTTTATAAAAATATACAGTGTAAAAGGTCTGATGCAGCACAATCCATAAGAAATCTTAAAGTGCCATAGACAAAGAACATGTTTTACAAAGTCAGCAAAAATGTGTATTCCATATCTGTCAAAAACTCAGAAATGTGTTTCTACAGACTATGATAGTCCAGACTTAATACATACAATCCTGCATATGTACACAGTTACACATGCATCTTCTAACCTCAGATCGATGGAGAGGGGTCAGTCAAGATGCAAAAGACAGCAGTTATAGCTACAGTAAGAAATGCAAGGTAGTGGCTCAGTGGTTAGAGTGTTCACCCAAATCAAAGGTTTGAGGGTTTAATTCCAGCTCTACCCAATGCATACTGCCTTTGGATCCTTGGGCAAGACACATCACCCTCTCTGACTATAAACGTGGCATCTGAGAAGGACTTAAGCTTCCTAATCGATACAGTGATTTCCAAAACATAACCACATCTGTTTACAAAATAGTGTGAGCACATCCAACACTAGAAATACAAATGGGGAAAAAAAGGCCACAGCTGCTCTGCAAAAAGATAGATTCATTGATAGATAGATGATGCTTTGAATGTAAGCTTTAATGTGAACTTGAATTGCAGTGAAGCTTGTCCTCATGCTTCATCCCACTCCACTTACCTGTATTTACCTCAAAGGCCCAATCCAAAAGATTGATTGGATATTTTATATGGTAATGTCATTTGCTTTGTCCAGACATTTCGTTGCTTTCCAGTCTCCTTTCAGATCCATCTTTGTTTCCCAATAGCCAAGATCAGATATTTATTATCTGCCTCCTCAGAAGAATCTGCCTACAAGCTCTGGAGAAGAGAGAGAAGAATAGGAGGGGAGCTAAATTACATTTTGGCAGGTGTTATCCATTTCGGAGATGTATGGATGTCCAAGGACAACAGCGCCGGCAGGGTAAACACTGGCACGTATAAGGCAGGCGGGTAAGTAAAGCTAGCACAACAAACAGAACATCATCAGGCCACAGACATAAGCAGGGATGAGGTGGAGAGTGGGAGGATAAACAGGGAGGAACAAGCTGATGATGCATCCAGGTTTACCATATAGAACTATTATAACAGGTCTGGTTTCCTAAGTCAAAAGAGAGGGAAGGCAGAAAACAGATTATATAAATAAACATTGCCTCACATAGACGGCTAGAAAAGTATCGTGCTGAGATCAGGCTATTTTAAAATTCATTGTACTTTGTTCTCTGAATACAACTCTAAAACTCATTAATTAACTGCCATCATTTTAATCCGATTTTTTTGTGCACATAAATACACACCAAAAAGATCAAATTATTGGGTTATCTGATTATTATCGGTCAAGCAAATATACCCGATAAACTGTAAACTGGATCTTTGTTACAGAACGTGAATTTGCTAAAATGCTAAAAGTCAGAACACACTAAATACATAACAGGTGTTGGAATAATCTTGCACTTTTTAACTGTGGCTTGTGGCGTTTACCTTTTTTACCCACATACCACCCTTTTGTCATGTGCTTTCATATACACAACATAGTCTGTTCCAGACAAGAATACATTTCCACTAATTGGTTTGTCAAACTACATCTATGTGATTAATTAGAGCTATTCCCTCTGCGAGCATCATCATTATTTCTAGCCCATTATAAACTGAGCATTAGCATGTTCTGTGTTTTCTGTTGTGATGTTGTTCCCTTTAAGCTAGAGTGATTCTCGGTTGTACTTTGCAAACTGGAAACTATTAATTGGACCTCCATATTATTGAAGTGCTTGATTAAATGGATAGAGTTAAGACTGGGGGCTGTCATCGTCAAATAAAGCTCAGGCATTCGTTGTGTGTTCCGGTGTCCCCTTACATGCGACGTGTGCACTGACCCGCACTAGATCCCTAGCTGTTGTTTTGTTTGTCTTTCTTATTGGATTAATTATAGCGCTACGTTCTGAGCTACCTATGTTTTGTTAAGAGGCCTAAGTAAAGGTCAAACAAAATACACATTCAGTCCAATCCCTTAATGTAATTGGCGCCCGGATTACAAAATCTGGATTTAGCAGTATTCATAACCAAAAATCTTATTTTGTTAAGTGCTGTATATTCACCATGCACTGTTCAACGCAAACTGCCATTCACTGATTTTTTTTGGTTTTAGGTTTTTGTTTTTTTTTCACAAAGGGTAATAATAATGATCACCATATTCATACAGGTGGGTAAATTGTCTTGCCCAGTGGCACAATGGCATCATGATCTGGCTAAAGTTGTGATCAAACTGCAGATGGTGAACAAACCTTCTAACCACTGAGCCACTGTCACTGATAAATAGTTGCACAAACCATTGCAGTAATTGCTCAAACCATGTGCCAATTGTAACAACCAGATAATTGTTCTACATAGAGTAAAGAATTACACTAATGGATAAATCAATTATAACTATAGTAACGCAATTCAGCAACATGTTTTTTTTTTTCTCTACACTGGTGATTAAACCTCTGAACAAAAAAGCAGGTTTGCAGGTTGGACACAAAACAAAACAATATGTACACATGGTAAAAGTCGACACAGCAAACAGCTCACTGTTCAAATACTAAAATGATCCCAGAGCAGTGTTTTGGTTTGTATTATATAGTTCACAGAGCAGTGTGGGAGTACTAAGGGCTTGTTTGTGAAAGTCAGGACAGGACACAACCTGAGAGACAGAACAAGAAGTCAACAGCAATTTAGTGTAGTCACTTCTTATACAAAAGCACTAAGGTTTGAAAGGAAATATAAAGTACTTATTATTTTTCTTCTTTCACTTTTTACTCATATACAACCAGTAGGGATGGGACAAGATTTCGTGATACAAGATCTCACAAGACAAAATTGCCACAAGTTTGTACACACCTGAGGAAAATGATCTCATGTTTTTACATTTGCTTTGGACAAAAAAGTTTGCTGTATTACACTTCTTGAGAAGCTGTAGTTCCCCAAAACAGTGCTACACTGGCAGCAAAAATTTGAAATAAATACAAAATTGTGAGTCCAAAATTGTGAACTGTACAATTTATTTATTAAAAATCATGTCAGTATCTCGTCTTGTCTTACTCTTGTAGCCTAAATCTCGTGCTGTTTCTTGTCTTGTGGAAATTGTGCACATTTTGTACCCTCGTCCATAGACCATATATATCAACGGACATAGCTAACCGCGTTCCAAATAGGAAGTGATCATGGGCACACTTCCGACTCCATCGATTCTGGCTCCAATTCACTTTCTATTGAAAAACTGTCGCCCCTCTCTCTGTAACTGCTGCTGTCAGGCTAGTCATTTTGATCTTAAAATCATATTAACCCGCTCATGATCCTGGTATTTTAATTTTGCTATTGATTCACTGACTGATTGTTCATAAGATATAAACATTAATAACAGACAAATGGGTTGCCTTCTTTCCCCGAGGTCGCTCCGACTAGCGTTAGCAACAGGTTTGATTGACAGCACTGCTAGGCACTCGCTCCCTGTTAAACCAGCGGTGTCGGTGGTAAAGGGTGTTCAACAGCCTCGCTCCAAATTGGCTCTTTGGTTGCTATGATATTTGCGGGTGGAATTTCAAATATGGAACTCGGCTCCAAATTCGTCCCTATAACTGCTAGAATAGACCATGGATTTATTAAAAGAACTGGATAAGACATTCTCTCTCTGTCCTGGGGCGAGATCGACTATTGGCTACTCCATAGCTCCCAAAAGCTTGGGCCCAGAAAGAATTCTCCCATAGAGCACAGTGCATTTTTGGAGAATTCAAATGGCATATGTTTGACTGACAAAGCGTCCACAGCTTTCACAAAGGTCAGATTTTGTGGAATTCTTCTCTATTTTCACAAGATGAATTTTTAAAAATGTTAAATCCTCAAACCGCCAAAAAGTTAGCTTTGGAAGATTTAGCCTAGCTAATTAGCTGGGCTAATCTTTCTTTCAATTACACCTATTAACTAGTAATGAATAATGAAATATATGTTTGTATACGTTACAAGTATAGGAAACGCATGTAGTCTTTGCTGACCAGGCTACAAAATAATTATCGTACACTGTTAATATTAAAAATAGTGTATTACTTTACTTTAAAAAAAAAAATGAAGACATGTGGTTTGGGCAGCAGATTATGAAACTCCCACTGTTTTAGTAGTAGTTAGTTGTGCTTTATATTTAAGCCATGTTACACCAATATGAGAGATTTACGGAGATCTGTCTTTGATGCTGTAACAGTGTTTATTGAATCATGACAGTTATTTAGAAAATAAGAAGATACTAATTGATTTTTTATTCATGTATTTACTTATTCATGTACCAATATTTATTTCTTTTATTAGCAATCATGCATATGCTGTAGAGCTAGTTCTTTTCATCCTTGTTCCTTGGTGTTTTGAGTTCTATCCCAATGGCTTGAAAGGCACTGTATAAAATGTGCCCATGCATTTACTATTTAAATTCTATACCTCAGAACCCTATGCAAACCCTATGCATCATGGATATTGTAGTCCTTAGTTTCAAATTGGCTGCTGAATGCAATCAAAAAAGGACAAAGTGACCATAACAGCATTCACCATCTGCTTCTTTTCTTCCTTTTGTGCATGATGCTGTATTGTTAAGCACTGTGAAGAAAATAAACGTGTGATTCCTGCAGACATGCAAAAGCAGCAGCCTGTTCCAAACCTCTCTCTCAAGCTCTTTCTTCCTAAGCTTACTTTCCCTTCACACATGTACAATATAGATCTTAATTGTTTGCCTGGAACCCCAACACAAGGCCTGGTGGAGCATGCTGATTTGGCCCCGTGGGACACAATCAGTCATGGTGATGGAGAGGCGCAATGCAATCAAAAAGGCAATATGGACGCCCAAGCACACAGGGAACCTAATTCTTTTTCTAATGCTGTAATAACACGAGAGGAGGACACTCATCAGACAATCATTTTGTCAGTGTAGTCTCTGGAGGCGTCACATCCTTTCAGTGTGGAATGAGAAAATCACAACATACCACAACTGCCCACACACGCACGCGCACGCACACACACACACACACACACACGTACGCGCATACACACACACACACACACACACACACACACGCACGCGCATACACACACACACACACACACACACACACACGCACGCACACACACACACACACACACACGCGCACACACACGAGCCTAGATTTACAACACTAATATATTTACAGCGCTGCACTCACCTCTATGGCCATTAGTCAAACTTAAAGCTCATTAATAACCATAAGCAATAAAACCAATGCAGAAGTGGGATTACTATTCCATGTTCTGAACCCAGATGTTTTCTATCCATTTATGAGCCTCTGAGTCGGGTGAATCATATAATAACATTAACATCTAAAGACAAATTAACATAGATATGCCATAAACTGTCTATGTGACAAATTTTCAACCGTTTTCCTTCAAACAAGTGTGTCTCCAACATGTCTTGCCGGACTGGTATGAACAAACCTTTTTTTCTGATTTCTCCTTAGCATTGTTTTAAGTCTTTTAAGATGTGAGACAAACCTCTACTTTGACAATGTTTAAATCCAGGCTCAAAACGGTTCTGTTGAGCTGTGCATATGACTGAAAGGTTTTTATTCTGCATTCTTCTCTTTTAGTGTTAATCTTACGATGATTATTGTTGTTTTGATTTGTTTGATTTGCTGTGTTTTTATTTTCTTATTTCTTATTTTATTTATTTGTAAAGGAACAGCACATATTAATGAACATTTAAACATGTAAATATGTACAGATTATAGCCAATGTGGCTAATTTCTGTCTTCAGTCCCTCGGCAGGTTGATGTAAAACAGTTTACAGGACAGAGAAAAGAGCAGCAAAAATCACTCAAAAGCAAATGTAACACACCAGCACACTCACTATACACACAATTATAGAACAGTTCATTTGAAGTTATAAGTTAAAACTTAAACCAACAACCCCTCAATATGAAAATGTAATATTGTTGTACCTGGCGACATATTTGACCCTCGAACAACCACTATTTTAGAGCTTTTGAAAATGCTGCCAGTGTTGAGAGCTCTCGCATTTATATGAGCAGGCAGTGTGTCTGACCTGCTCGATAAGCAAAAGAGAGTAAAGTTTTTAATGTCTTTCTTTTTCTGTAAAGCATTTTGAGTTACTTTGTGTACTGATTCTGCCATACAAATAAACTTGCCTTGCCTTGCCTAAGTTCTCATCTATAGTTAACTATTTTGCAAATGTAACACAATCAACTTTTTTTCACCAAGCCATCTTCATATCCAAGCTTGTGTCCTGAGAACCTCTTTTTAATGACTTCAGCTATGAGGTAAAAAATGCCCCTTTGTTTTATTATTGAGCGATGCAAGTAAACTAAAACAGCATTTCATGGGGCAGACTAATAACCTCTCCAACCACCAACTGACAGCTAAAGTGCAGAAATGGCTGGTTGACTGATGATGACTGATGATTTATGACTGATGATTTAAATTTAACATGAAAACATTCATCTCGAGGAAAAAACTGTATAGAATTCTTGTTTTTGCATTTGCTATAATTTCCTTTGGCTTTCACAGAAACAGAGACACGCACAACATGGTTACTGTTGGCTGAGAAAAACAAAAGACAAAAATGAGGGAGGTAAAGATGATTTAGAAACAGCAGTGTTGTAACAGTTGCCAGGTTTGTGTGGAAGCATTCTTGAAGTCAGGAACCCAAGAAGATACAATCAAACAATGTAATATACAATACAACAGGGTATGAGTTTGTCAGAGCAGATGATAATACCAGCTCATCACCAAAGTCATATTCTTCATCCTTCATAACTAACAACTGGCCAATTAAACCTAATGATTTTCACAGACCAACACCCTCAAAGTAATGAGTCCATCAAGAGAGCAGAGTTTCCATGCCGGGCTTTTTTTGTCGCTGTAATTATAACCATTCTGAGCATGACAAATGAATGTACTTGACAAAGGAGCCGAAACTGAAGCATGTCATTCTGGAGATGATTTGGTCTGAAATGCCTGAGGCAAGGTTAAACTACACATGGAGTTATTTATATTTTCTCTGCTATCTTTAGATTCATTTTATGTTAATATTCATGACATATGCTGGGAAATGATTGTTTAAAGCATTATTTCAACATTTGATTTGTTTTTGCTATTGTGAGATGAAATCCTCTATTGTTGCACTTACTCTCTTTGGGTTTGACCTATTTTCATTACATTTAGTGACAATAAATACAGTCGCTGGTCTAAAAATGGTCTAATAAAAGCTACACTATGGCCGTTCTTTTAGTATTTGGTTCAGTTGTGGCTGGACTAGACTAGACTAGACAGCACCATTTTGACTGTAGTATGAATGGCTGAGCTTTTGTTGGTACCCACACAGAGGCGATTGGAGATGCTTGGATGCACGCCCCTCCCCTCAAACCCCCCCTCTCCGCTCCACTGTAAAACAGATGTGGAGCATCAGATACAGGTGCTCGCTCACCTACCCTGACCTGCTGCTGGTGCAGCTGCCAGAACAGAAAACACTGGAGAGACAGGGACACTATAACTGCATTCCTTCAATCACTTGGGTTCTTGTTCTCAAGTAATTTTTTTCTTTTATGTAACTCTATCAATGCTTCTTAAATTTATTTACTCAGAGTACTACCTCATAATGAACTTTGCTTTTAAAGCACTGCAAGTATCCTCACAACTAACCAGGATTAAATCCAAAATGAACCAGGTTTACAGGTTGACGACCATCTATCCATTTTTTTCCGCTTATCCAGGGC
>KN475295.1:0-17935 GCA_000787095.1 Periophthalmodon schlosseri
GAGAGAGAGGGGAGGAGGGGGGAGAGAGAAGGGAGAGGGGGGAGAGAGAGAAGGGGAAGAGAGAGGGGGAGGGGGAAGAGAGAGGAGAGATGGGGAGAGGGGGGAGAAAGAGGGGAAGAGGGGAAGAGAGAAGGGAGAGAGAGGAAAGAGAGAAGTGGAAGAGAGAAGGAGAGGGGGAAGAGAGAGAGGAGGAGAGGAGGAGAGAAGGGGAAGTGAAAGGTGGAAGAGAGAGGGGAAAGGGGGAAGAGAGAGGAGAGACGGGGAGAAAGGGGAGGAGGGGGAGAGAGAAGGGAGAGAGAGAGAGGAGAGAGATGACGGGGAGAGAGGGGCAGCTAATAAGAGACATATTGACCTGTTAACTCACTGCCAAAACAGAAGCAAGAGGTTAAAAAGTTGTGTTTGACTTGATTGTTTTGGAAAATGGCAGCAGTGAAGCGTGTATTCCAACAAATTTAAAGTTCCTCTGCACAATTTGAAATAATAACTTGGTAACAGACAAATCATTGAAATACAGTAAATCAGTATGTGTGAAAAAGGGGTAATTTACCGCATATAAATGAATATTACCCATAATGCATCACAAATTATGTTAACAAGAAAAATACATTATACTAATTTAACTGGGCATTTCGTTGTAAATTGCTGGGAACAGTTTTTGCAATGCAGTGCCACTACAAATATATCTCAAAAATGTAGTTGAGTTATATGTACAAGTGTATTGTAATGAAACTGGTCGCTTGTCAGTTCTTGGGTTTAACACCTTATTGATCATCTCTTTGACAGTTTGGTTTTGAGCTGATAAAACAAAACTGAAACTCCCTGTATCTGCCCCTCTGATGTTCAGTCTGAAGCTTAAAGAACAAACGCACTGAGGAATGTCAACGTTTAAACAGGAATCTCTGGGATTAGGAGATATTTTTCATATTCGAGAACTCCATAGCTTTGAGTTCACACCACCAGTTTGACGCTAACCTGCTCAGTCATGGCATGTCAGCACTGTAAAGAAGCATACATGAGCAGAGAGCTGGTATTTGGATTTCGTTTTGGATTATGAAAACTTACACGTCGCTTTGGTGAGTATAGACCCGGTCAAAAAGTGCCTCGGGTGCCATCCATTTCACAGGCAGACGACCCTGGAACAACAAAACAGAACCCGCCGTCAAAATAGGGATCAAATATATTCAACATGAGCTGGAAAAACACACATGAAGTTTAGTAAGATAGAAGAAAACGGATTAGGAGAGGCTGATCATTGGGTGTAAAATATAATCGCTATGAACAACCTGACCTCTTCGGCTTACACATGTTTGGGTCAAAAGGTAATGTTATGTGATTCTTATAGACAAGAGGTAGAGCTGAATAAAATTTAAGGTTTTCTGTTTATGAAAAGGATAGATACGATTAGGAATTAGTCATTTATAGTAGTTTATTCAATGTTACCATGTGATCTTTTTCTAATAAAGGTCAAGACCATTCTATTCTTGTTCAAATGAGTATCTAGTTTTGATGTTAGTTTTAGTTCTGATTTGTACCTGGCAACCCCTTGCTTAGAAAAAAAGAAAATTCAATGTAGGCCTGAATGAGATGTAAACTGTAGATTGCACAGCCTATTACTTTATTAGCTCCAACCTGTGTCTCATTCATAGACTGTATATATAAATGGACGTAGCTAACCCGCTAGCCGTCGCGTTCCAAATAAGAAGTGCTCATGAGTGCGCTTCCGGCTCCATCGACTCTGGCTCCAATTCACTTTACATTGAAAAATTGTCACCCCTCTCTCTGTGACTGCTGCAGTGAGCCTCGTCATGTTGGTCTTAAAATGTTCGTATTATCCCACTCTACATGATCCTGGTATTTTTATTTCACTATTGTGTCCTTAACTCAAGATATGAACATTAATAACAGACAAATCAGGCGTCTTCTTTTCCAGAGGTTGCTCTCGATATCGTAACAACAGGTTTGATTGACAAACCAGTTGTGTGGGAAGGGGCGTTATTTTCAGCAGCCTCGCTCCAGATTGGCTCTTTGGTTGCTATGATACCCGCGGTCGGAATTCCAAATATGGAACTCAGCTCCAAATTCGCCCCTATAACTATTACTATGCGTAAAACCAAACCTTCGTAGTGACATTGTTTGACTTTTATTCTTTAAATTTAGAGCAATCAACAAACTCCACTGTGCAGATCGGTCCTAAACAACGGTTCAATCATATATATTTGTGCTGCGCGCCTGTGGTGGACTCACGTTGGTGGTCTTTTTGTAGTAGTCGATGTTGTGCACGTCCCTGGCCAGTCCGAAGTCTGCGATCTTCATCACATTGTCCTCAGTCACAAGGACATTTCGGGCCGCCAGGTCTCTGTGGATGCACTGCAATGGGAAGCAGAGGATAATACATCAATAAAACTGTTCAAACCCATGCAAAACACCTGCCACCTTGGGCCCACCAGGAGTTTAACTTTGGGTAAAGTCAAATGCATCATTTATACATTCAGCATAAACAGTGAGAGACAGTGTACTAAGGCGTGTCCTAATGATGAAAACAACCAACCAGAACATTATGACAAAATCACAAGGGGATTAATTGTCCTTCCGACTGTAGAACGTTTGATGTGTTCACTATGACATACTACGTAACTTTTCTGAAGGAAGGTACTTGACACTAAATTCATCACCATGGAGTCAAGCAGGTGACGCAAAGAGGCCAAGTTATAGGTCAGATCTGTGGAGAGGTGTTCCCCTCAAGGTATTTTTTAGCAACAGAACACCTGTAATTGAAAATATGCACAATAGAGTAATAAAGTTTAATACGATGCTGTGGGTCATTCCAGGTAAAACAATAAATCACATCTCCATGGAAACAGGCATGTGGCAGACCCTCCACCAAAAAAGTTCCATAGTGCACTTTTAATGTTCTGCTTAGTTGAGTTCTCCTATGAACATTTTTTTTTTATGTGTACATAAATATTGATTAATGGATGTCTGTGTAATCCCTCCCTCAGTTTCTGGTCAGAACTGAAGAAGCCACTTGGATATGGACAAAATATTGCTTTTATATTTCATTACAAATCAATTTGCACTTTTGTGCAGTGCTTTTGCTGTGCCATTGACTCATTGACCAAATAATTTCCCTTGTGAATCAATAAATTTTGCCTCGGCCTTAGCTAAAAGCATTTTTTTTTCTATTCCTTTCTATTAAAACTAAACAAGTCCGGTAATGTGTTTGTTGCAAATAAAACAGCTTAAAATGCTTCTGTAGCCTGGTTAGTGGTCGTTTAGTACGGACCTTCTGGGAGGCGAGGTACTCCATGCCGCGGGCCACCTGGTAGGCACAGGACACCAGGTCTTTAAAGGTGAGCGTCTCATCGGGGATTTTACAGGTGTCGAAGGAATAGTCCATCCCAGGAGGTCGCCGCGCTCTGAGGTACTCCCTGAGGTTTCCTTTAGACGCATACTCCACCAGCACATACAGAGGACCTGAGTACAGCAAGGAAATGAGCAAGATAATAGCAATTACTTCATATATGTATGCAAGTATAGTTGTCTGTGTTATCTTTGACAATGTATAGTTTTAGTGCTGTTTGGCAATGGGCCAAGATCTCTTTTTTCATGAACATGTTGTTATCATAAATCATCATTTTTATGTCTTGCTATACCTCAAATGCTGGTATGTTGCTCAGCTTTGGACTAACTATTCTGGCAAGGATCAGTGTTCGATCTTGGATTTTATGTTTAAAATCGGGGCAACAGTAGCTCAGTTGGTAGAGCGTTTGTCCACTGAGCGATTCCAGCTCCCACACATGAATGTTGTCGTTGTGTCCTTGAGCAACACACTTAAACCACTTTGCCCCTGGTGTCTGTGTAGACTGGTGTATGAAAGTGTGCGTGAATGATTAAGTGGTTCTTTGATGTAAAGCGCTTTGAGTGCCTTGAAGGTGTAAAAGCGCTATATAAACATTTAAAAAAATTACCATGTTCAACTTAAAATGTAATAATAAAAAAATGTAGTTCAAAAATTAGCTTGTTTTTATGTAAAGCACTCACCATCCTGTGTACACGCTCCCAGCAGGTTGATGATGTTTTTATGTTTCCCAATCATCTTCATCATCTCCATTTCTGACACCAGGTCTGACAAATCTTTATCTGTCGCGTCATCTACAAACACACCAAAAGTTTCAATGATAAGTACTTTTACTCTACTAATACAAAACATTTTAAAGTAAGAACACCATTTATATATTGAGCACTTACCTTTTAACATTTTGGCCGCGACAGTGAGGGGCTTGTTTGGTTTTTCTTTATCGATGCCCACAGCCTCAGCCATGACCACCTGACCGAAGCAGCCCTCTCCCAACGGCTTACCCAAGGTCAACCTGAAACCACATAACACCAAACATGACACAATATTTACACCTATATTATATAAATTATGTGCTGCATAGATGAGTCCTGATGGAGAAACCTTGGTGCTGAAGTCCATGTTTTCTTCACTTTATTCATCGCGCAAGGACAGAACAGGACATTCAATGTGAAACGACTTGTTGCTTGGCAGCCACAGATATTCTACAGGCCTTTATACTGTATGCCTCTATTTTCTACATACATTAACTTATGATTCGAAGTCATTAAAGGTGTAATATTTTACTCAATTGACTCATTTGATCTTAGCCATGTTACACTCAACCAAAACATATCTTGAGTTGTGTTTGTGCCTGTGCAAGTTTGCATAGTTTTAAATAAGATTATGTTTGTGTGCTATAAAGGTATAATCTATGATACCCATGCATCAGAATTTTATATTTTGGACATTTAAAATCACAATACAGATACAAGTCTGGTAGAGAATGGATTTTTTATATAGATTTCTTTTTGTTGGTGTATAAATTCATACCAGCAGCTTGTTTTTAGCCTAAGTTAAACTGCTTCAAGTAAATAAAAAAACTTGGATCATGGACAATGAAATGTAAATTCAAATCCAAAAATATTATTTGACCCTTGACTTTGCCCTACTCTTTTAATGAATGGCCTTTATTGTCATTAGAAATAAATAAAGCATTCAAAGTTTGCAAAAAAAAAAAAAGCCCATGAGAAGTTACAAGTTATGTTTACATTCAAATCTCTACATCCTTAATTGGATTTACATACCATCTCATAAAAAGTTTACATTATAACTGATCCCTCCATACCTTGTCCGCGGAAACTCCCACTTGGGGTCCGAGGGCAGCTCCAGCTCGGACACGTGGGCGAGCATGGGCCCGTCGCTGGAGGAGAGCCGCGCGATCCGAACCAGGGGAGTGTTGGAGTTCATGGAGGAGTTTGAATCCAAGGAAACCTGCTGGGAACAAAAGCACCATGTTATAACCTTTGCTAAGGCCGTGGCACCAGAGACCGAGAGAAAACACAGGGGAGGAGAGTCAGGAAGTTATGTGAGCTAAAAATGTGAATTATTAGTTTAACATCTCCCTTATTAAATAGTTACTTGTAGATGGGTTTAGTCCAATAGAGTCTTTTTTTCTTAAACTTGCAACTACCCATGGGTTTTAGGGTGAAAAAATATATAGTTGCACAATGAAATAAAAATAAAAAGATTCCATCATTTGACAGCTGAAAAGTCCTCAAAATGGCGCCTGTAACAGGAGAAAGTCATGGGAAAGGACTGAAACCCATGCGTTTACTTGAAAAACACCTTGAACTGGACCAAATCTCTACAGAGGAATTTGCCGCACGAGCCAAACTGCATTTCATTTCATATTTCTGATGAAAAATATGCCACAGATATGTCCAGGGGAGCGACTTAAACAAATGGCTGAACACAAGTCCGGCACTAACTAAGATAAATGTAACAGGAAGTGTGGGCAGGTAATGAGAACCGAGGTGCGACAAAAATCTATCCATCAAAAAACTGCCATTTCCACCTTCTGCCGCCAAATCCAGCTTTTGTGATCGATGTGTTAGACCCAGACAAAATACTTACCAACTTTTTCACAAAATGAGAAAACGCTATGAAGCTAAAATTGGGCAAGAAAAACTGCTTGAATATAATTTTGCAGGTATGAAAAGTAATATGGGACAGTACATGCCAGGAGCTTTAGGGGCAGATTTGAAGCGAGCGGAGATTAGCTCAAGAAAACCAAGTGAAGATTACTGAAAAATGCAATAAGGCCCCTCTCTACACTACCCTACATGAGCAGGATGAGGTGCAAGGGTGAAATAGGACAGGGGTCTCAAACTGTGGGACAGGTACCAATGGTGATACGCTTTAGTTTAACAAGTTTAAATGTAACAGCTTTGACTCAGTTTTGACCATGAGTTTGGATTTGAATTTAAGGAATAGATCAATAGGCTTCAACATACTGGTTGAGACATGGTTTGGTCCTGGTTTAGTTAAAGCAACACCTTGTAACTTTATGAAGGTGGCACCTGCATGAAATAGATGAGTTTTATGTCAAACTGTGGAAGATTATAGGCAAAAGAGAAACTGATTTATAGAGATGCAAGATGAAATCTGAACACAAATCTGAGAAAAAAAACAAATAAACAAACATGCTTTTATTTTAGTCTATTCTTTGGCTAAAATGTTACACAGTGGGCCATTAATTTTAAGTCTATGTTTAGTCCTAAATTAGTTCTATAAAACTTTTAGTTTTAGTTCTGGGCAAAAGCTAATCAGAGTTAGTCCTGTTCGACCCTGCTTTATTCCTTACATGTTCTTTTATTCTTGTAGAAATTCCCACTTTTCTTCATAGATATGGTGACCAGACGTCCCTATTTACCCGGGACAGTCCCAGTTTTGAGCCCTGTATCCCCTGTCCCAGCAGATTTCATCCAAGACTACTGATTTGTCCCAGTTTTATACAAGAAATGCCCCAGGTGTCACTATTTTTGATCAATCTGATCCCCGCCAACGGTAAAGAGGGGAATATATTGACATTTATTTCGCCAAATATAGAAAACTATGCTTGGAAATTACCATACGTCAAAAAAAAAGCACCGACATAAGTCCCTCAGTTTATGACGCACACACAAGTGAGTAGAGTATGGATAATGTTACGCGCACTATTTTATTTATACCAACCATCCCAACCCGGGTGTGTCCCAGTTTTTACTTTTGAAAATCTGGTCACCCTATTCATAGAAAGCATATTTTTTGAGTCAGTAGCACACTTGAGGTTAACAATCATCGAAATAGGTCATAACACAAGATCAATGTTAAGAAAAAAGCGATATAACTCACTACAGTTGAGTAAATAATGGTTTTGAATGAGAAGCTTTAGTCTAAAAATGCTGCTTTCAGAAATATGAAGCCTTTAATTTCAGTCCTGGAAAGTTGGAGTGCAAATTTAGTAACCACATAGCAACTGCTAACAGTGGGAGGCCAGCAGAGCAAAGCATTATGGGTAGGATAAATAGACAGCGTATGCTCTTTATTGTTTTGCATACAGTATATTATAATTGTGAGAACCGAATACCATTGAGAAAACTATATAAAAATGTCAAATGTCAAAACGCATTCAAAATGTCACCAAAATCTGTCAGAGCGACTTCTTCAGATACATACAGCTTTGGAAAAACGTTTCGTCATTTATGCCTGTGTGTGAAAAAAAAAAAAAAATGGAAAAAAACCCCAAAACGATGGCACATTTGTATCATCTTGAGTTGTAGTTCAAAGGCGGTTCTCACGCTGGTGGAGAAACTGCAGACAAATAAAGAGTGTGTGAGGTTTGGAGGTGACGCACAGAGAACGCTGGAAGCCTCTGTGCTGGTGACATTCACTGGCATCCATCCTGGAGCAATTTCAGGGGGATCTGAGATATTTATGCCCCCCTCGGAGTGTCAGAGCTGGGGATGAGATTTCACTCTCTGCCCCTCTACTGTTCATATGTAGTAGGTCTGATTCGGTGTCATTCTAAGGCAATTTTAGACCTGGAGTGTTTTCAGGGGGATTCACAAAAGATGCGCCCTCCTTCTGAGTGTCTGAGGTTTCACTTTCAGTTAATAATAAGAAACAGTTAATAGTTATAATATAAAAACATAATTAAGGTTACAATTAAGGCAGTCTGCTGTTTGTTCTAAGCATTTGACCCAAACAACGTGAATAAAAATATATATACAAATATATGTTATGTAGCTGGTTTTCTATTACGTGGGATAAAGGTATGTTGAAATAGTGCGATGACGATGCCTTGGTGTATCACTTATACTGGTTTGGTCCTGGTTTGAGCCCAGTTTAGTCCTGATGTAGACCTGGTTTAGTCCTGTTCTAGTTGTGATTTAGTTGTAGTCTGGTCCAGGTTTAGTCCCAATGATGATGTGAAACACAAATGTAAACACAAATTAATATTATGTTAATTAATCACAAACACTGACCAATCAGAGTGGACTAAGTTAAGAGGGAGGGCTTAAAGTGACCAATAATATGTCTGAAATCATTGTTGGACGATTGCAAAAAATCTTTCAGCTTAATTATCCAAACTATGACTTGCTTATGTCTTGTAAAGAGTAGAGGTAGTGGATAGATAGTGAGAGAGAATAGGTACGTTTTTGCTAATCTTGTATCTACTTTCTGTTACCTGTCTCTTGAGGGGGAACTTGGACAGTTTTTGAACAGGGGGCGTGGGCAGGGTCTTCTGGGTGGTCATCCTCATCCGGCACAGAACGATGATGATGACGGTGAGGATGACGAGCACACAGCCCGTCACATAGATCAGGATATCCGCATAGTAGTCGTCTTTCTCCCCGCTCTCTGCTAAAGAGCAAATATAAGTAAGATACATGGAGAGCATAGCCAATACGTTTACTAAGCTACCAACTATTTACTCAGAAAGCCACAATTACCTTCCATAATCTAGATTCACCTCATGGATCGTAGGACTGAAAGTATACATACAGTAGTAGCAGCAGTAGTAGTAGTAGTTAAATACTAAAGTAAAATCTGTTTTATGTTCTAATACAAAATAGACTGGCTCTAACCCACTACTTGGATAAGGGTGCAGTGAGGTTTGAGCAAAGAGAAAGTCATTAATTTCTAAAAATAATTACTCAAATAGAATCAAGATAAAAATGTTTTTCTCAGTAACAGATGAGACCAAGCATATCCCAACATGCTTAAAATAAAATTTGCTGGGATTTTTTTTCTAAGAGAGAGTGAAGTAATCCTTGTATACCGTCTGAACCCACGGCAGGTATTTTCACCTGTGAGTGCTCTCTCCTCGGGGAAGTCATTATGAGCTAAACAAGTCTTTGAAATTACCATTTAGCCCAGAGACATGTGAACGCACCGCCAGCCTGATCAAACAGACACTAGGCTACGTGTTCAAGCAGTTATAACGGCAACATTATACCCTTACATTGTTCTTAATGAGCTGTAAAGAGCGTAATTATGCAGCTATGAAAATGATACTGAGACAAACGCCATTTTACAAAACAATAATAGGGGTAATCATGTCTTTATGGGTTTGTAACATCAACCCACGTGTAACTACGATGGCTGAGAAAGCTCAAGGCACTGCAAGTCAACGGAATGCATTCAAATAGGCTTGTGACAGATGGAATTTTCACTTTCTAAAATAGGGAAAAATTAAATGATGCAATGAAAAAATATATCAAAATAGAAATTGTATTGTATGGTAAGATCAACCATTTTTTTCTTTTTCTATGCAATTCTTTTACGTGATCCTAATTTAAATACTGAGTTGATCCAAAGTCAATTTCATTTTTTGTAAGGCCTGATCAAACAGAATAACAAATTTACTGAACCATGATTACAACTCAAGTGCATATTATAGACATTTAAAGGAGGAAATGTGGTAGAGAAAGTCTTATACCTGGCAACACCGTGAGCCAAGCAGAGTGGTGAGCAAACCCGATAGAGTTCCCCGCCAGGCAAGTGTACTCCCCAGCATCCTCAAAAGTGACATTGGTCAAGAACAGCACCTCTAGCTCCTTATCTGTAGTGTTAATGCCCGCAGTCTGTAGGAGAGAGGGAGGAAGAGGAGGAGAAGGAAGAGAGGAGGAGGAGAAGAGGAAGAGGGAAAAATGGTGAGTCCCAACACCAAATAAATCAATTTTAAAAGATGGATTGTGTGAGAAGGGAGAGGAGAATTGAAGTTAGATTGCTGTCATCCACCTGGAAAGACCAAGCAAGTAGCACCTCCACCTCGCTGCAAAAAACAAAATTGACCAGCTCAGTTTGAAACCATGTCTACAATGCTATAAGTTCAAACAGTTATGGAAAAGAAAATGGGGATTTTTTTGGATGAGAACAAAAATTGATAATTCTACTGACAAACTTTGTTGGATAGTGAACCAGATAACACATTTTGGCTGAAACTTACAGCGATAAACAACCACTCACTTAAATGTAGTTTTGATTTACTATTACCGGTTTATGAAATATTTTGAGAACTTCTTCCCATTCAAAAGATATAATATTTTGTTTTAAATTGTTAATCGCTATGACAAGAGTCCTAATTTTTCGTTATCCTTAAATTTATGGATTATTTTATCAACTCATCATACCGTGAGGTCCTGGGAGGGTTAACCACTCTACCGCAGTGAATACACATGTTCTGTTACGCTATTCAATAACATAGGGTACAATATCAACACTGCACAGATACGTTTAATGGAAGAAATAAAAAAATAAAGTGAAATAAGTGTTTGGAGGTTCAAACTGAGCTGATAAATAGTTTACCTGTTGGGAAAGCTAAGCCCTTCGCCACAGCCTTGATCACGGCTGGCAGCAGAAATCAAAGGTGATGAATTAAACTGAACCAAATATCCAATCCCTCTACATGCCATAGTGAATAAAGACATCAAAAGACCATCTGAAATATGAACTCATTTAACATTTGGATTTCATAACACACCAAGATCAAAGCTGCGTCTTCACAAGCTGCAATGATTGGAAATAAATAATTTTGGGGCTCGTATTTTTGTGAAGCATACGATGCAATGTTAATTTAGGGAGACTTTTAGTTCATTTAGAAGAATATTTAACGATAATCCCATTTCAGCAAATTTTGAGTAACAGAGCTGTTGTTTGTAATGTGATATTTGTCAGATTATTTGTGAACATAGTACTGTAAATGCTGTAGAATTGATAAGGTATACATAGATTCTTCTTGTAGTGGGATTTGTCCATTGACCTAGTATTGATTATTAGGTTATGTCTGCCTCTTGTTTGGTGGACGTTGTGTTGAGACCATTTCTCATGCCTTATTACAGATCCAAGGGTCATATGAGGACTAAAACAGCTGCTGACTAAAAGAAATCAATATGCCACTGTGTTGTACAAATTGGTGGGCGTTTCTTTTGACCTGAGTCTAATTAAGGGTAAAATAGTGCAGTTCTATTGATTATTGGAGGACAGAATCAGATCTACTGCAGTATAGTGGGATCTGCCCATTACAATGGTTATGTGTTATGTTGGTATTTCTTTTAGCCTACAGGCCATCTATTCAGCTTCCTGTTTATAGGTGCCATTTTGAGTGCTTTTCTCCATTCAAAAGACATAATCATTTGTTTTGAATTGTTATCTGCTATGGCAATGGTGGTCATTTTTCTTTACAAAGCTATGAATAGCTTTTAGCTTACATTGCTCCTAAATACTGATAATAATGGGCTAGATTTATACGCTACGTCTAGCTAGAGTTTCATTACAATTATGTACAATTAGAATTTTAATACCAACGTTTAATTTGTCACATCCAAATAAGTATAATGGTGATTGGCAGATTAGCAAAGAAATATGCATTTACCAGTAGCTGAACCCACAACCAAGCAGAGCCAGGAGACAGGAGCACACCAAGCAGAGACCCCAAGATGGCTGCCGTTCTGCCCTGTAGTTTATAGTTTACCTGGTTTGTGAATCTTAAGCCAGAAGGGCCTCTCTGATTTGCCTACAAAGTTGGAGGCTCGACACCAGTATTTCCCAGCATCTTTCTCTGTGACATTGAAGATTTTGAACTTATCATGGATCTCAATGCGTTTACTCACAAAACTCTGTGAAAGGGAGAGTCAAATGAACAAAAATTCAATATAAATTCCTGTAATTTAGTACATTTACAATATGGTTTTCAGACCCCATGATCGCAATTGGAGGTTTTTATCATTTTGGTCTGACACCAGATCTATACATTCACACATTCTCACACATGATACAAACATTGCATTGTCAATCCTGTGTGATCAAAAGACACATTTAAAGAATAACAGTGAGTAATTGACAGTTTAAACACAATGCAGTGTCAAACATGGAGCCGGTTCAAATAAGAAGTGAGAATAGAATATCATAGAGTTAATGAAGATCCAGAGCTGACATCCAGACGCCTCCTTCACTCCTCGACAATAACCCAACTTCAAACAGCAAGTTCAAGCCAAAGCGCTCTCTTCTCCTCCCTCTCCTCCCGCTTTCCTCTACTCCTCCCCCTCTTCCCCCTTTTCCTCTGTGTCTGTGCCTAACTGCCTGTACCACACATGAGATGTCACACAGCGGCAGACTGAGGCGTGTGGGGCAGATCTGGGTAAATACTGTTTCAATTATGTGGTGGATGAAAATAGAGCATGGAGCCGCGGTCTGCCTCCTCCTCCTCCTCCTCTCGCTCTCTCTCACTCCCCCTCTTTGTTTTCTCTCTCTTCTCTTTCGCTCTCCTTTTTCCTCTCTTCTTTCTATATCTTACACTGTTTCACACCCCTTTATGTAAATGTGCTGTCAGTCTGGGGTTGGAAAACACTGCTTAAATACACTTTTCCACCAAGATATTTAAAGGGCCAGCGCCACACTGTTTGTAATCACCCATATTATTAGTATGGTTCTGCAGGATAAACATGCATTATAGACATGAAGAATTGTGATGTTTGACTTTGAATATACAATGCACATACAAGACATGCTAAAGATATTTCGCTTTTAAAACTACCCCTTTAACCCTAAAATATGACAATACTTTAGTGTGACAATGTACTTAATTAGATTTTTAGTTTGTTCAGACTTTTTATGAAACATTATGCTGAATGTATTTAGAATATAGCCCTATCCATTATAGATAAAGTAGCAATTAAAAATACTAAGCCTTGTAAGATTTTTTTTTTTTAATTTGAACTAATTTGAGGACTATATACAAGTGATGCTGTTTAAAACTTTAACGGGCAAAACTGATCTTAAATTAAACTTTTAACTGTACCATAAAGATTTATAGCTACCCGTAAAATTAGCGCCTGATATCTCTTTTGTCTGGATGCCATTAGCCTTCACTGTACTCAGTTGTGGTTCTCTGGTATTCTTTGGGCCTGACTAATTATTATTGATATGTTCCCAATTACATCCACGCAGTCTGGCCCTCCTCCTCTGTCTCTGTACCCAGCGGCCTGTCACACGTCTCCCTCACTGCTGACTCTGCCCTTCTGTTGCTCCCAAACTCATTTTTTCCGTAACTTTTTCTTTTTTTCAAATCCTCCGCCTTCGTCTCGTCTTTTTGAAAACGCAGCAACATCTAACAGCGACGTCGCCACCGCAGCACTTAACTTAGCCCAAACCAGATGTTGTATAGTCCTCGTTCTCTCCTCTGAAAATCATAAGGCTTGAAGTTGTCCTCTTTTTAGATCAAAATAAAAGAACAGCTGGACTGGGAGGGACTGCTGCCATATTGGGAGAGGCACTAAGGCATGCAGTGGTCTATTTCCTGATGCTAAAGTAGTTTCACGTTCATTACTCAATGGACCAAAACAATACTAAACACAATTTTAAGAGAGAATTTAGGAAGTCTAAAGGTGTACTATGTAACTTTTCTGGTGGAGCGTGTGTCACCCGTTTGTCTCCATGGAGATGTCATTTGCTTGGAATGTTTCGCTGTGTGGCACTAAACATGGATGCAAGCAGGTGATGTCACACGGTCAAATCACAGGTCAAATCTGTAGAGAGGCAACCCCACTCACAGTTAGAATGAATGTTTTCCAAGGTATTTTTGAGGAGTAAAATATACACTACAAAATAAATGCTATATAAATAAATTTAATACCAAACTGTCCTCATCTAAATGTAGACAAGGAGCAGGCAGACTCTTCACCAGAAGTTATACAGTGCATCTTTAACCTGAAAATCTTTAAGATTGAAAACTAGTACTACCAGCTATTGCCATTAGTAACTAGTAATATAAATGGCTTATATTAAAATTAAAGTAAAAAAAAAGAATAAATATATTTATATATATATTCCATTGTGGCATATTGTACAGCAAAGATCTATATATCAGACCATATGTAACACTGTACATCTGTGATTGCTATAGACACTTACTTTGAGTATGTTGACGTATGGAGCGCCGTCGGGAGCGTAGCGGCTGCCACTGACTTCCAGAACCAGTACATATGGTTGACCATCAGGTCCCTCCCTGCTGCCATTTACTGTGATGTGTTTGAGCCACTGGATGTGCGGCTGTGCATCGCTGTAGACTTTACAGTGAAACTCCACGTCACTGCCCACCACCACTGTCTGGTTGGCCGGGAGTCCAGCCTGCAGGATGGGTCTGTGAGGAGACCGCTCTGAGAACAGATACAGAGGGTCAGTATCAAGGGAAATGGATTTGGATTATGCAAAGCTCAATTAGCACTGTGTATAAAAAGGGGATGTAACACAATTGGCAGTGCTGCTTCATATTATCATTTTAGACTTTTGTAATATCAAATGTTAAGCAACTCTTAAATGCTTAAAGTTTTACAAATCATAGACAATCATGGACCATCACCCTTTTGCTCTATTAAAGAGGTTGTACTTTTTCATGCAATACAAGTACAATTTCTCTTGCCCCAATGCATATATAATGTAAAAGCAGCTCTTAGGGTCAAAATTAGACTGCTGGGAACCAAGGACCAGGAAATAACGCTGGTGCGCTGATAGCATTTCAGTTGTTGTTAGCAGTAGCGTGATGTGGCAAAACTCCACTCTGGCTTCTAAAAGTTACAAAAGTGGTTTTAAACTCATCTCAGCGAATAATTATGATGTTAGCTATACATACATACATATATATATATACACACACACACACACACACACACACACACACACACACACACACATATATATGTGGAGGTTGGTGGTCTTACCGAGTACGTCGAGCTGGTAGGTGTGTGTGATGGTGCCATATTTGTTCTGTACCACACAGGTGTAGTTCCCTCGGTCTGAAGGAACTGCACTCTCCATCACCAGGCTCCACTGCTGGTGCCTCAGCTGCAAGAGACAAGGCAGAGACAAGTAGGGTAAGTCCAAGTTTAGTATATCAAATAGCATAACAGCATATACGCAAATATAGAGGCAAAACAGGTGCATTTGTATTGACTGTCAAAAAGTGAGAAAATCCTTTTCATAGAATTCAGCTTCCTGTTATATACAACATTTTGAGGACTTTTTTCCATTCAAAAGATATAACATTTTGTTTTAAATTGTTAATCGGTATAGCAACAGTTTAAACTTTTCTTCATTCTGGAGCCATGGATGAGTTACAAAATTCCACAGAACAAATAATTAAAATTAATTCATCCATTCTAGGTCTATTTGGAGATAGACTTCTGTCAGGGCAACTATTCTACCTTACAACAGTTTTTTTCCTTTAATTAGTTTAATTTTGTGTGTCTTAAATCATATAATACCTGTACTACTTGTCTTGCTGCTACATTGTAAAATCTCCCCTCCGTTCAAAGCCTTCATTATAAAACACTTTTAGTACAGTTTAGTCTAGTGACACTCCTATCCCCTTGTATACCTCTAAAATTACATATTTAAAAGTGCCACACATACTGTATAATCTAGAGCCACACTGACGTCTGAAAACTATTAAAAACCCATCAGTGACACTCCGGTCTCCAGACACTGTAACACCAAATCCCTGAGAGATTGTATGATGTTGTATCATTAGGATCATTAGTACGGGGTGTTGTAAGCTGCGTGGAGACTGACGAAGCTATACTTAATTATGCACTGAAGCAAGATGCAACAATGCTATAGTAATTAGTATGTACATAATGATGGTTAGCTGTTTTCTTGTCCGGCGTGTTGGTGCAGAATACAAAAAAGCTACTTGGAAATAGTAAAAAAAGATGAACCTCCGTAGAATCCCCCACTTTGAGCAGACACAGTCCCATTTGTGTCTCTGGCTGTAGTGAAACAGCCCTGAACTCGAGTGGACCCGGTCAGAGCCGCCACAGAACTGACGTCAACAACAAGAGGCTTTTCATGCGCTCACCTGCATCGGAAAATAAGCAGCGAGCGCCCGGTGTTTGCACAACCCCTTCACCCCAGTGCTCGGGACAGACCAGACCCAGACAGAAGGCTATAGGGTGAAAGGACCTATACATATGAATGAGCTCAGTTCAGATAGAGTCATGGGAGGAGTTTAAAATGTCTAACAACTTACATTGATGAAATTATGAAATTATGTCATAATTTCTAAAGTTTTTTTTTGCGAAACTCTCAGTTTAAATGTTTCAGTAAGCAGTTTTCATAGCCATTTACAAATTAAATGTGGAATATGCAGGTTTTCTGGTAAGGAGTCTGCCACCATGGAGAAGGTTCCACAGTATGGCATTAAACCTATCTTTTTGCATTTAGACAATTCCACATGTTTGGTCTACTTTCAACGTTTTTAAGCTGAATTGGAAGAAGTAGCAATAGCTGTAGTAGTCATAGTAGCAGTAGCAGTAGCAGTAGTAGTAGTAGTAGCAGTAGTAGTAGTAGTAGTAGCAGTGGCAGTAGTACCATTCATCCCTCCTCTTCTCTACTCTAGGCTGGAGGTGAAAGTGGAAAATCCTCCCAGAGTAAATATTATGGCTGTGTGTGCATTTTGCTTTGTGCAGTCGCGTAGTAACCCCTACCACACTTGCTCCGCCCCCTACGCCAGCTGCCCCGCCTCCACCCTGTCCCACACACACCCATGCCGTCCCGAGTGAAAGGCTGCTCTCATTGGGGTTTGAGTGACGTCCTGACCACGTGTAGAAGAGGAGGGGGGCGGAGAGACGGTAGTAAAATATGAGCTGGAGGACAGACCACCAAGAGGCTGTACTTATAGTTATGGACCATTTAAAAGCCTAAAAGCCCCATGATTTAAGCCATAAATGAGCATAACTCTTACATAGAAGCAATTGAAGATAGGCCTGGAGTAAGTCACTATAATTTTAAGTTTTTTAAAGCCTTCAAACTACTACTAGGGATCAAACGCATTTTCAAAATCATTACCATGCCACTGTTAATATCTTTTCCAGTACTATGAATAAGTTTCATTTGAAAAGCTTGATTTATTTTTAAGTAAAACCAAACAACTAAGCAACATTAAATTTAAATTTGAGCAAATTACAGACATTTTTAGAGCCTAACAGAGGTGAATAGGAACAACATATGGTACCTCATCGTAGGACAAAACTAGTATAAGCAGTAGTAATAGTAGTAGTAGTAGTATGAAATACACTCCAATGAAAAGCAAAACTGGATACTTTAGTGACGCAATCGCAATTTAATAACCTGGTAACAAACTTTTATACACACGCCTGCACTTGTTTTTAATGTTTTATATGGACTTGTTTGTTTTGTTTGTTTTTCTGCTTGTATTGTGTTTTAAACAGGGCACACATGAAAAAGGGAGCCCAAGTGCTCTCACTGGATTCCCCTGTATAAATAAAGAGGAAAAAGGGAGCCAAGTGCTCTCACTGGATTCCCCTGTATAAATAAAGAGGAAGAAGAAGAAAGTAGTAGTAGTAACAGCAGTGGCAGTAGAAATTTCATGAGTACAATTTTAAAAACAGTACATGTTAAGCCAAATGATAATAATAAAAAAATTATAATAATAATAATAAATTAATACAAAAATAAAATTATTATTAATAACAACAACAATAACAAAAACAACAACAACAATAATAATAATAATAATAATAATAATAATAATAATAA
>KN475295.1:18017-77459 GCA_000787095.1 Periophthalmodon schlosseri
GCAAAACTTGAGTGATGCTAGTGTGAGTGAACTTTTTCTACATCCAGGGAATAATCAGGTATAATTTTGTTCTTCCATGTAAACCATCCTCTTTCCATAAGAAGTGAAAATGAAGCTAACCTTTGGGAGTGTTGCCTGGTTGAAAATGCTAATTAGTTGAATTTTCACGGAGAACTGAGAAGTGAATAAGGCTCAGTCATGGCAGAGGCAGGAGGGATGGAAGAACACAGGAATAAACTGTAGTTAGAAGACATTTGTGCTTTCCACTACTTTTCATTTGAACCTTTTATATAAACAAAAACAGAGCAGCACGAAACCCTTTTGGTGATTCAACTTTAAAACTGAAAGAAAAAATCCAGTGTGCAAAAATAAGTATAGGGAAATGTACAGACACAGCAGATGCAAACAGGTCAATAATCAGCTTGAGTTTTTAATCGAAAGATCTCCAGCCCCATATTGTGTCAGTAAAAGCATGTGGTTTGGAGCAGACTGCAGACTTGGAGGAAAAAATTGGGAAAAAATTGAATTGAAAATCAAAATGGATCAATATGTGGAAATAGAATAACTTTTGGGTTTTTTGGCTTATCGCCCACGCCTACTTGCCAGCCATTCAAAGATAAGAATCCATTCAATTTCATATTTCAAATACGACTGACTGACGACGACTCCTGCTTGCCACTATTTGAGTGAATTGTTTTGGCTGCAGATGCCACTTGCCTTTACGGCTGTGTTACGGCCACTGACCCCGGCTGAACTTGGGGCATTAGTTGCCGGACGTGATAATCCCATTCATTCCAATCATGCCAGATTCCAAACAGAATTAAATTATTAAGGAGCTTATGTCCGAAGTCATACAGGCTTTAAAGCTTTCAGGGGTTTGACTGTGGCTGTACGAGGGACAACAGGCCTGGGAATGGACAGCAGATTTTGTACTGACAACTTTAATAATCTACATTGTGGATTATAGACCATTAAGAAGGAAAACAAGGCTGTACAATGGCTTAATATGTCTTTAGATATCTTCATTTAAATATGCATTGGTTAAAACGTACTGTACAGCTAAACAAATGCATTTTATTTATTATATGTACTTATTTATTTACTTCAACACAGTTAAGACCCCACAAGCCAGTCCCAAGACATGAATGTTGAGTAGACCTGTCACAACATATTTTGAAGTTTGATTTATTGCTGAAGTAAATATAGACAATAAACGATAATACTGAAACCAATGTATGACAGATTTAAACCACAAAACAATTCTAAATGTACAATATTGTTAAAAATCATGAGCTGCTGTAAATAAACAGCAGACTCAAACACTAGTACTTAGTTAGCATCTGTATTGAGTCATACAAGTTATAAATTCAACCTTTTACGGCTTAAATCTTATCAAATAGCAAACAAATGACCAAAAATTTCCCAGTAGAGCAAAGAAAATGTTCACACGATAAATATTGACCCCAAAAAATATTGTTCCAACTTTAATATATTAAACGTTAATTCGATACAGTAGTTGTCGTGACAGGCCTAATGTTAAAGAAAACTTAATAGGAAAGAATACATAATATGGCCAGTCAAATCAAGATTAAGAGACTAATTATGTGACTAATTTCAATATATTTTAAGCTGTTCTGTGTTCGATATCTACAGAGGGCTTGTACATATCTTCTCTATATCTTCTCTATCTTCCTGGTTGTTAGTGGAAAACACACAAAGCAGGATCTGGAAGAAGCACATTTTTCTTTTATTGTCTACAGGGTATTACTGTCTACTTTAACACTATTATTTATGTCTCTTCTAAAAAGATGACAACCTCCATTCTGCACAGTTTTTGTTTTTGATTCGCTACTAGCTTGAGGGTATGGTAGCAGCAGCGCTAAGATTTGCACACTATAAACGAACTGTAAACTTTCTCCTTTGATAATAAAGCTGTGTTTGTACAACGCACCAGGAGGGAAAAGTAAGGACTGAAATTAAAAGTAGTCCAAAAATAATCTTATTAGAAAAGTGGCATTCCTTAGCGTCCTTCGGAGCCCCATAATCCAGGCTGTGTTAAAATGTGAAGTGGAAAAACAGGGATTTAAAGTGCTTAAAGTATTAAAAAGTGTCAGTGTGGAGCCAGTTTAAGAGCCCTGGCAACCTGTCAAAACACAGATTGAAAAATCACAGTGACTCGTTCGGACTGAGACAAACGTATAACAATGTGTGCTTTTGTTTGGGTCGTTTAGCATTAGCACAATAGCACAACAGCATTGGCTTTGGCTGTCAAGGACTCACTGTGTCTCAATAGGGCTTGGTTACAAAGTAGACGTATCTCGAATGTTACTCATGTAGAAGTAAAGGAGATAACGAAATTTATATTTGCGTATAAGAAAGTACCAGGAAAAGTACCATCTTCACTTCTCAATGGATAGTGGTTGTAGTGCTACCACTAATCAACCCTCTGGTAATTCAAATAGACTTATTCTCTACCACTACTTTCTACTAATACTACTGCTACTGCTACTATAATACAGTACTTTTTCTTAACTACATCTTCAAATTACAATGAAGAAAAAAAATAGAGGCTGGCAGACTGGCAGTCTTGGCTAATACTAATTTGTGACCATTGGCACAGACCGGCAGCCACACTTGGACCAATCAGACCCATATTATGATGATTGTAATGTAAGATGTTTTGGGTATGTAAGAAAGTACTATAACTTTTACTATTCCTATTCTATTACTGACACAATACTCCTACATTCTTATGAACTTCAGATTGAGATGCAATCATTACAACGTACGCTTTTGTTTGTATCCATTTAACATTGTGACAATACAAATGTGTGGAGCATACAACAGCATTGGCTTTGGCTGTCAAAACCACGATGCATCTCAATAGAGCACAAACCCTCCCCTCGCTCCCAGTTTCTATCTGATGGCTCAATAGAGGTTAACCTTTGCCCCCTGGCCCCGGCCGATCGAGGCGGCGCACGAAGAGGGAGCCACAGTTGTCTGGGAACGCTCACAATGCATGGCCCGGCACTGCACTGGAATCTGATTTTGTATTTTACAAATGAGCCACACATCCGATTTACCGATTCATTTGGCTCCAACAAACGCATCGTTTAGCTGTCCATGTTGCCTTCAATGGCTTTACAAAGTGTAAGCTTGAGTGCTCACACAGAATATGGTTTGATGGCTTTCCATTATAGATGCTTGAAGAAAATAGAATACATTTACGCTTGTGCAGTGTATTGGAAAATTGCATTGAATGGGTACAATATGAAGGAACAGGGTTTTATTTGCACCTTCTTCTTTTTATTATTATTTTTGTTCATTCAGAGGTGCTCACAGTAACATCAACCTAAAACATGCACAATTGGCTATACCAAGAAAGGCCCATTGCTTCTGACAGGTTTCACCAATGGGCCAAATGCAAATGAAAATTTCCCTTACAAACATTTCCCTTACCCCAAGTCATGTCCTTTTTCAATTTGACCACAAATCACCTTTTTGGTCTCCCTCTGGACCTCCTGTCTGCAGTTCTAACCTTTACATTATTCCCTGCCATAGATTTACAATGCATTGAAAACACCCAAAGTGACTGACTCTTTAAGGTTCTTAATCTTACTCCATCCTTGATCTAATTTCTTTTACCCTCTGCTCTGCCTTTGTCTATCCTCCGTCACTGTCTCTAAGAGTGCTTTGATAGACTTCCATTGCAGATGCTCTAGTAGTTTGGAAGATAGTATGATAGATTTGACAAAGGAGCAGGAAGCGACCCTCTCAGATCCACTTGAGCAAGGCGACAGGATATATTTTTACTGAAGGGTAATGGGTTCTAATGGAAGAGTATTTCTCTCACTCTTCTGCACATCTGAAGGCACTTACAGAGGACAGAGGCGGATACAAAGATGGAACAGCCCGAGACTCCACTCTGTCCATCAAGAAAGATCCCTCAACAAGCCGGTTCAGTACAAAGGCCCTATGTACAATAAAAGAAATATTAAGGTTAGCTTAAAGGTCCCTCTCCTGTTATTACTTTGCCTGGAATGTATTTATAGCTCAAAAATATCTTTAAAAACCATGCACTCTCTTCACAGATCTGACCAGCAACTTGGCCCGGTGGCGTCACCTATTGGTCTCCATGGAAATAGAAAAGTTTAATGCCATTCTGTGGAACATTCCAGGTAATAACATCTTCGTGCAGACAAACACGTATACAGCACACCTTAAAGTAGGCTATTTCATCTATAAACACGTCATTTATGGGCTTCTTTTTCTTTAGACAGTATTTCAGTATTAAAAGCTAATTCTGCTGATAACTTTTCCCTTACAACAAAGGTGGAACTGCCTTTGCGGAGGTATTTTTATCTCTACGTGTGCTACTAGCGCTCTGATTGTCCTGATATAAATAAATAAGATGCTCATTGATATAAGTGAGATTTCTTCAGATTGACTCGTCTCACTTTGACACATTATGGACAAAGTACAAAGTGTGTTGCTGGGAGAGTTATTGTGTTATTGTAAAGGCCGCCCCCTCACATCTTCATATGGGACGGTGATGTGTTCATTTGGCGGGAGGGGGGGTATCAGAGGGTGGGGGTCCCGGGTCACTTGGGTCCTGACAACATGACAATGGCCTCCTCAAGCCCCGTCTACGTTTGGGGTCGTCAAGGTGATGGTGCTTCCTGCTCCAAGTGACAAGATCACGTGAGAGTGACAGCCGTGGAGAATGGGGCTGAATCGACCCGCTGTGATTTTTAACTCCGTGATGGGAGCCTGACACACGCCCCTCACTCGTCTATCATAAGAATAAAGGATTGATTTGTTCTATTGTTTTATTGTTATGCTAAAGTTATTTTAAAATACATATGTGTTTAATATAAGCATAACAACACATTGACCTTTTCCAGTGAGTAAGTTATAAGTGGCTAATGGTACTTTTGCATTGTTTTGTACAACTTAAAATTGGTGAATAAAAATTTAAATCTGTAATACTACATACTGATTGATGAATCACAATTATTTAGATTTCGTCTCATTGAGCCACAGATCATTTAGTTGAAGTTGAGCAGATTTTTTAAATTGAAAAAAGCTGGATGCCCTCCCCTCTGACCCTCCATGGTTCTCTGATGCCAGTGACCCGTCTGTCCCCATGTGCCCCGGGACGACCTCCGCGTTCACCCTCCTCAAGGCCAGTCCTAACCTCACAGGGAACACTACTGGAGCTTAAGAGCTGCCCCAGGAGAAATGAAGACCAGGGGTGTGGTGGGAAGTCCAGACAGAGACACAAAGAGTAATGTCTCCATATTCAACAGTAACATCTTTATCAGACGGTGTATATGGACGGTTATGTCTGAATTCGGCTCTGTAATGATTATTCATAGTTCTAGTTACTCAATTGAAATTCAAAAGATGCTCTTAGATCGACTGTCATGAATTAAAAATGTAATATGTTTTCTTGGGAAATAGAAGTAGAGATTTTGACATTTGGAGAAGATTTTTTTCTTCAATTAAGCTGATATTTTGACCAATAGGGCCAAGGAGACCAGAGAACTGATTTTGTCGACATTGAAACTCAATTAGGCAAGTTTTTAATAAAAGAAACAGATGATGATGACTTTATATTTGTCTTACAACTTAGAGCCACTACGTTCTTATACTGTGGTTGTTATAAGTCATAAAAATGTTGAGGTTGGATGACAAATTAGAAGTAAACCACTTTTATGTATTTTACATGAAAACAAATGTATTGCCGCTATACACTATATAGCCCAAAAATATCAGCCTAAGCCAACTTTTCCAACCCTTATGATGGACTACATAAATGTAATTAACTCGCTAACTTCAGCCCTTTATTCATAATGATATTCCACCTGACTTTACTTTTAGCCTAATTGGCCACAGTAGGACCCGCAGAGCTTTAGTAGCCACTCCAGCTATGCCACGCCAGGCTTAAATCGCCCAGGCTATATACAGACCAAATTGCAGAGCAATCGAACGATGACAACTCATAATGTCAAAGTGAGTCCGGACACTACACAGGACAAGGCCACTGGGTCCAACAGGCTCTAGAGGCCTTATTACATACATATCACTGCTCTATACAGCTATAGATATACATCTGATGACACCTATAACAAGCCAGCAACTGGAACACAGTTACACAAAATGGCCGCCAAAGCAGTTAATGTTTTGTCAGACTACTTGAGAGAAATTTAAACTCCATTGTTGCTGACCAACAGATTGATGTATCTATAATTTAAATGGCAGAATTGTGAAAATGTAAATAAATTAAACACGCTACATTATTTTACAATTTCATATTTGTATAATTGTGCAGAAGGGCACTTTTCTTGACCAGTGGCTGTTTCACTGTTTGATTTTCTAACTTTCTATTAGTTAAGTCAACACTTTTGTTAAGCCCTGTGAGCTGACTGGTTTTGTAATTTTGGGCTTCACACATTGAAAATTAATATTTGGATGTCACCTAACTTAACTGAGAATGAAGTAGCAGTAGCAGCTGTCTAGAATTTATGTTATGGCAAAAGGTTACATCATTTTAAAGTATCTTTCCAAGACATTAGAGCCACTTGAGACATTCAGCACCATGGTTATAAACTTTTCTTGAGTAGATCTTGAGTAGATCTTGAGTAGATCTTGAGTAGATCTTGAGTAGCGCTCTCTAGTTTAAGTCCCTGAGAGTTGGAGTGGGAGAGTGAGCAGGGGTGACAGGTGTGAGGGCCCGTCCGGAGCAGGACAACTGCACTGGTCCACTGGGAGCAGATGTTAGAGATCTCTGTAAACTGTTAATAGCTGCAGGATCTCATTACATTTAACCCTTTGGAGGATCAAGAACACTTCTGGGACAGCCTTCTCTCAGCACTAGAGCCATACCACAACTACAATTTAAAACTATATGGTCAAAATGACACAAAAAATCTCACATTCACGAAAATGTGATTATTTTTCATTATTACAGATGTTGATGCTTGAACACCTTTGCATGACTCTGGCTTTGGGACGCTTTAAGCTGCGTGGATCGGTAATCTCTTCAAATCCCGTAAAAAATGAATGGAACTCAGACAATGTTTTCAAAGCTTTGTTTCTCAGTCAAAGTGAACGTGTGTCTTCATTTTACTATTTGAACAAGTGGGACCTGATAATGGGTTAGAACAGTGCAAATTCATAACGTGAAACTTCAACAAAGCAAGAGTAGAAATAGAAGTATTAGGCAAATATGTTGAAGTATTTCTAATTTCTACATTTTGGGCTTTCTTAGTTCTCAGTTGCTTTTACTACTACTACTACTGACTAGTGTTTGTGCTGTTCACCACCATCAAAACAAGACAAAAACAACATATATACTATTGTGATGACAGTTCTTTCTTTAAAACTTAAAAAAATGACACAGCAGGCACAGGAAAACTGCAAAATATCTGGTTATAATTTTGTAATTTGGTTGTTATTTATTATTATTGATTTACTCCAAACACACATTTTGACCATTTGAGTTCTTTAATAGTTACCACAATCGCTCTCGTTTGAATAGCACATCTCTGGACCCCTCTCCAGAATTGGCCCTGTCCCTTTAAGTTCGTAGTGTTTAGGCAGAGTCCGATGACAAAACTGAGTCGAACAGCTGTCCACCGCACTACATTACTGTCAACACAGGCCTATCAGTCCACTATCTCTCCTCTCTCCACGCACTCGCCCTGTTTATTTTAGTTTAGTTTAGAGACCTGGATCATGGTGCGCTGTTTTGTGACCTTTATTTTTACCGTGAGAAGATTTCAGCACTAGCTCCACTTATAGACTTTCACTGTAAGAAGCATCCCAGCCCCGCGCAGAGGGCAAAGGAGCGGACTAGCAGGGATTTAGAAAGGCCACGGAGAGGAAATACAGTCCGGCTCCGGTCGTGACCTCTTATCACTGCTGCTGGAGTGTCTTCATTGACAGACCGAGCAGATTTTCTCATACTAATGTTTGAAATATATTATATATATATTAAAGATAATAAAAATGCAAAATGCAATGGGAAAGATTGAAAAAGTCCTTGCTACATAGATCTAGATACACAAAAAGGTTTCAACAAAGCATATACTAGGAATGGACACACTAATGGATATATGCAATGTGACTTTGTTCCCCCACACTGATGAGAAAAAGTACTCATAAATTGTTACAAGAAGTTACTATCATTCTCAAGGGCATTCTGCATACATTAGGTTTTGCATGATTAAATTCTGCTGCTATGAACAAGTATTATTAAAGATTGCAGACAACTGTTTTATAATATGGAATGAAATAAAGAGCAAGTCCATTTTTATCTGGCTTTTCTCAATATTTGTAACATATGAATTTTCACATCAACAATCAATACAAATGCACAAATAAGTTACATATTTTCTAAACATACATACAACATATAGCAGCTTTATAGACAGAATATATGATGGCCCTTACCTTGATGCCTCCCATCCTCTGCTCTCCCTTGAAGACCTGGCCGTTCTTTAGCCAGTGGATCGTGGGCATCGGGTTCCCAGCAGCCGCACATCGAAACTTCACCGTGTTTGCAGCTGGGACAGCCAACAGCTTTTTGTCCATTCGCTCAGGTCTGGTCCAATAGGGAGCTTCTGTGCACAAAGCAAGGCTGAGGTTAATCATAATGCACTTTTACATTACAATAATTTGATAATTTTGAGTGACTGGCATTAATGTATCCGGGTGACAGTCTATCCCACTTTAAAGCCACCTCTATGGGCGTGCCCCAGGGGTCCATTCTTGGACCTCTGCTCTTTAGTATTTATATAAATGATCTCCCTAATGTGTGTATTGATGTTGATATCATAATGTATGCTGATGACACTGTGCTTTTCACCTATGGGAAAAAACTAATTGAAGGTAATAGAGAAATTTACAAGGGAAATAGAAAAAGTTGCAAATTGGCTTCAGAATTCCTACCTTAAACATAAACCAGTTTCAATGTTTTTCACCAATAAGCGTAAATCCCCCAGGCTCGTGAATTTTTTGTAAACTGACAAAACATCAGGAATGTAGATTAATATTTAAGTCTGTTAGTTGACTCAAATGTAGTTTTAAAAGCCACATTAAAAAACACACTGAAGTTTAACTTGATAAATTTTAAGAAATTCTTTTACACCTGAGGCTTCATATACATATTTTAATGATACGATTGTCTTGCACCTTCAATATTGTGTTACAAGCTGGTCTCAGGTGTCAAAACATTATATAAAAGAGCACTAAAAATCCAAGATAAAAGATCTCGCCTATACCATCACTGCAAATGCTTTATTTAAAATCATTCATAATTCAGCTGCTCCCCCATTGAGAAAGTTTGTGATGCTCACTTCAGAGAGAAGACATGCCGAGCCCCACGGTCAGCACCCAGAGGAGAATGCGGTGTTCCAAGATGCAGAACCTCTTTTGGTCAGTCATCATTCTCCTACAGAGCCATAAGCCTCTGGAACACCCTCCCACATCAAATCATGTGCAAATGAAATGTTTACAGGCCTGACCAAACAATGGCTTTTAACCAAACAAACCTGTGCATATTAAACTGCCTTGTATGAACATGAATTATATAAATATGTAAATAGAGCATGGATGTGGTGCTAATTTTATCCCTGTGTTTTTAGAGAGGCTAGTATTTGGGTTGTCTGAAAACCTAAATCTTTATCACATGGTTTCAGTTAAGGATTTTTAGTTAACCAACATGATAAGACAATGTGTTTTTAAACCTCTAGGCCAAAACTAAACCAGGACTAGAACCAGGTCTACATAGGACTAAACGAGGGTCAAACAGGACCAAACTTGTACATTGTAAAAAAGTAAAAGCATTTATCACATTTGCACCATATTTGACTTGTTTCAAAAGAAAATGTAATTCTGTCAGCTGGACAAAGGTTTTGGAGGGAATACGTTTCGCCACCCATCTAAAAGGCTTCTTCAATTCTGCGACTGGTGCATTCCTCTTTCTCCTTGACTACCTCAAATCTAACCTGGCCATGTTTTCTATTCCTCCAATAATCTCAGATCACAGGAACATTTTGGTGAAGACCCTGCAGGACTCCATCCTCACATGTTTTGGTAATAGCTAAAAGATGGCACAGACGGGATGGGTTGTTGGTTTGCCCTGTTTTCAAATTGGCCCATGTTGGATGAGTTAGGTTGTCATGGCACGAGCAGATGTGGCTTCTTCTCTCAACGCTTCACTACACCAAACAACAAGCACTGGGTCGTGGGCATCATCACCGAGATGGCTCACAGGCTTAATAAATAACTTCAGTTAAATGCAGAATGCTTTGAAGATGCTCGGCCAGATCAGCAGATTGTGATTGTGAGTGAATTAACTTGACAAGGTAAATTTGTGGTTTATCAATAACACATTATAGATAAATATATCATCAAAAGTAATTTATATTGGTAACTGGTTAACCGATGGCCAAACTTGGTCAAATTATACATTTTTCAAGTGTAAATGTGTTTTTGTGTTCTGTGCAAACTTGTAAATCATGTTACAGCTGCAATATGCCCTCCGCCTGCTTGTCTCTGTGGAGATGTTTTTTCTGTGCTTGGAATGTTCCACAGTATGACATTAAACTTATCCTGCTCCATGGAGACAAGTTGATGATGTCACTTTGGAAAGTTGCATGTCAAACCTGTGGAGAGGCGACCCTGCTCACAGTAAAAATGCGCTGTAGGCCTTTAGTTGTTTGGTTGATTGATCGGTTGATAGTGTCTTAGTCTACCAAAATTTGTATTCAACTAATCATATTATTTCAAATTCATGTGGGACAACATCAGAAAGAAGAAGTGAGTGAGTTAGCTAAAGAGTTTTTTTTGGTATTTTTTGGTATTTATATGTAAAAAGGGAGATTAAACTCATGATTCACAGTTTAATCTGTTTTTATATAAATAGATTGTTTCCTCCTACTTTTTTCTGGATAAACTGTAGTTTTTGAATGAACTCCCGTGCAGGTGTAGTCTTGTGAGTACAGTTTGGGTCAGATATATAGAGATACGGAATAGTTTTGAGAGCTTTTGCCACGCCCCCTTTTTAGTCAACTAATTGATTGGCAGGACATGTCTTTAGTCAGCCCAGAATTTCTTTAGTTAACTGCAGCCCTACTTTTCAAGGTATTTTTGGGCAATAAAAACACATTGATCAAATACAAGATAGATAAGTTAAATGCCATACTAAGGAACAATTCAGGCAAAGCAGCAACAACAACATCAAGCAGGTGGCAAGAAAACAGTGTATCTTGAACTTTTGGCATTGACAGTTTTTTTCTCATTTTACAAAGAGGCCCAAGAATCTACTAAAGCCTGTGGGGTCCAGTGCAACTTTACATACTTCCATACAATCCCTCTTCCCGCCAAAACCTGTACTGTCTCTACCTCTGAGCGCTGTAAAACTTATTTTGACGGGATGCACCATGGGACGGGGGACAATGCTGGTATCCCTGTGCTCCCGGACACTACAATACCACAGTCCATTTGAATCATCAGGTCTTGTGAATTTGGGAAGCTGTCAGTGCGATTTATTGAGTTGTATTGAGAAGATTGGGCACAAAGGAGTCAGGGCCAAGCCATTGTCCTGTATGTGGATAGAGAGAGGGGTAGTGATGCGTAATGGGTGCCGCGGGACAAAAAGGCTGGGGAGGTGGTTGACCGGTCATCAGATGTCTCTTTTTACTCCCCCAAACACAGCCAAAGAGAGGAGCTAATTACCATCTCAATGTAGCATGGAGCAGTAGCGCACAACTGTTGCACACAAGTTTAGGTCCGATAGAGTTTGTTAAAGTGGAGGAGATCTTAAGTGTTTCGGCGAATTACAAGACATTATTTTGATGGTGGGAAAAGTGTATGATAATGGTTGGTCTAAGGTCAGTTACCTCAAATGATTCTGTATCTATTGGAATTCACAAAGTTCATAAAGAAGCACTAAAACCAGGCCTAAATCACAATTTCTAAACAGGAGCTTAACTAGCAAGTAAACTATGCTGAAACCAGATCCAAACCTGGACCTAAAGATGCAATATGTCATTTTCTGGCGCAGAGCCCGCCACCTGCTTGTCTCCATGAAAATGTTATTGCTTTGCCTTGAATGTTCCACAGTATGACATTAAACTGATGTCACCAGGCCATGTTTCAGGCCGGATCTGTGGAGAGGGGATCCCGCTCGCAGTAAGAATGCATGTTTTCATTTATTTGTGAGCAATAAAAATCCTGTAATTGAGCAAATGTATGATAATAAATGGATGACACAATACTCTTCACCAGAAAAGTTACATAATACACTTTTAACAGAGCCTAGGACTAACCAGGTCTAAACGTGACTCCAGATCACAATTCTAACAAATCGTTTGTTGTTTAAATTCACATCAACAGTGCTATTACTTCATCGTGATTACGCCTCGCACTTTTATTCTCATTTTATTGCTGTAGTTTGCCCCAAATTTGTCTCATTCAGAGCCAGTTCATGAGGTGGACCACACATCGGGCCTGTTTAAAGACTCTAATCCCAGCTTTATTTGTGCGTGTGTGTGGCTATTTACAATGCCAAGAAAACAGTGTGTACAGATTGTGATGGGACGTCCCGCACCACGCTGCTTCACTTGCTCCAAATACAGCACAGAGAAGCCCTGAAATCTAGCAGATATTATCCTTTTATGGACCAGTGTTTGTGTTAGCGAGCTGGGGAGTCCAATGCTAATGCCAGCAGGCTATTCAAATACATTACATTCTGTTACAAAGGCGATTTATGTTTGTTTGTTTTCGGGGACACATCTTAAGTCTTTGGTTGGACTCTCTATCCCCCCATGTGTATGTGATTACTACTCCAGAACCAAGCCAAATGTTGAAGACAGAAGCTAGAGACCGACTGTGTGTCACAAGTCAATCACAAAGGCAGGATAGTAAATACTTAGAGACAATGGATCAAAGAGGAGGGGTTAGAAGAAAAGAGTAAGATTATTTTCAGATGATTCATAGATAAAACAGCAGACTAATACACTATAATGTCATCCAGAAAGATGAGTAATAGCTCAATGGAAGAATTCTGTTAAAAGAGATGGACATAATGTGATTAGCCAAGAAAAAGTAGCCTACTCAATAAATACGAGTGAAGGACATATAATGTAGAACATACCAGGATGATACCCAAATAATTTTTTACTGCAATTGCAAATGGCAAACAGGATTGCCATTTGCAGCCATTAATAGAGGACACAAACACAATCTGGCAGCCCAAAGCAGAGGTAATTCATCTTTCTGATTGGATAACTGGCTTGAGAATCAAAATAAGAAATGTAATGTGAACATTTTTCCACATCATGTATTACTATTTTCTCTTTCTTTCTTGCATAAAAACCTTTACATTACAAGTGTTATCAGTGCAGAGGGCAGGGAAAGCAAATACAATTAATTAACAAGGTTTAGAAATCTGATTGCTAAAACCGACTACAAAGACCCCGGCTACAACCTCTTCCACTTCTGCATTTGCCACAGCTACTGTACTTCAAAGAGGAAAATATGACTGCTACTACTGCTGCTGGAGTAATCAAGCCAAATATTTCTAACCTACTGTATTCATGGCTTTCAGAATGATGAAAAGTTTGGATAGTTGCCATAGCACTTAACAGTTCATATTAAAATACTGTCTCTTTTGAAAGGTCAACTGTCCTCAAAATGGCACCATATAACATGAAGCTGAAACTCACGAAAATTGCAAGTCTAATCAGAAAGTACAAAACTGCTGCAGACCCAAGACAGAAACAGACTGCGAGGGGTCTCCTGTCAGTCAGAATAACAGCACATGTGGGCTTGAGTTTGTCAGTGATTTGAAGTTAACGCGATCCACATTTGAGCGGCAGAAATGATGACAGTGTCTTATGAAGGCTCAGACACATGTTGTATTGTTTGGAACTAATTGGTCGGCATAGAAACCATAATATCTGACTTTGGAGAAACAGATTAGAGATGACAGACAAAACAATGCAAAATAAAATATGAAGCAGGTCTGTACATTTAAAAGTCGTGTCCACGTCGAGAGGAGCCAGCTGAGGTGGCTCAGGCATCTATCCCGGATGCCTCCTGGACACCTCCCTGGGGAGGTGTTCTGGCATGTCCCACCAGGAGGAGGCCCCGGGAAAGACCCAGGACACGCTGGAGGGACTATGTCTCTTGGCTGGCCTGGGAAAGCCTTGGGGTCCCTCCGGAGGAGCAGGAGGAAGTGTCTGGAGTGAGGGATATCTCTGGCCTGGGAAGCCTTGGGGTCCCTCCGGAGGAGCAGGAGGAAGTGTCTGGAGTGAGGGATATCTGGGAGAGCCTGCTTAGAGTACTGCCCCTGCAACCTGGCCCCAGATAAGTGCAAGAAAATGGATGGCTTATTAGGCCTATACATATCAGCAATAAACCAGCACATGGAACACCCTTTCAAAATATGCAAATTCTTTTTAGATCTTAAAAGAAAGTATACAATCTCTCATGATATACCCAATCATAGGAAGTGTACATTCTTCTCACTCTATCATCCAACCTCCACTACTATTAACAACACTTTTTACACTAAAAGCTTTTGCAAATTTAGCACATACAAATATTGCCTGCAGCCCCTTTAAGAGTCCCTTAAGCAGCCCGGTCTCAGTTACAGTGTACATTTATATGCCATGGTGCGTGGTATACAGTTAACATACCGATCACACCAGCCGTGTTTCGGAGTCCATTTTCACTTTCAAACCAAACAAACAGCACACCGGAGTACGCCCATGTATTTTTAGGCCCCTCCTCAGTTCACCTCTCACTGTATCTGACATGCTATACCACTACTACATCCACACATGGGACAAGGGGTTATCTGTGTCCCCTGGCCCCGTAAGTGTGTCCCAAAGTGGGCTTGGGGTGTCTTGCCCTTCTCCCTCCTCCTCCAAGCTTCAGCTCCCAGCCGCCATCCCACGTTGCAGAGTGGAGGAAATACCATCCTGCCAATTAGACACGGGCCGAGCAGAACGGACCCGTAAATCAGAAACACACAGAATAAAAAGAACAAAAATGTCTACCACTGCTGGCTCAAATGGAAAACGGCTATTTTTACTGTTCTGGGCTGAAAAGTGTTGGTATCAGCTGCTCACAGTAAATGGTGAGGCATTCAGAAAACCACCTGAGCTGTGTGGTGAGGCTACAGTCACGCTCTATGGAATAAAACTTCAGAAATGACTTTAAAACTTTTGCTGTACCAGTTGCAACACTTTATTCATGTAAGGGAGTGAAAAGTTTTGCGTTGCTGATATTAAATTCGAATTATTATTATTATGTTTTATCAAACTGAAATGAAATCTAGTATCCATGACGCATTTTTATTTAATACGTTATGAGAAAAAATGAACAAAAGGTGCCACTGCATACATTTTACAAAATTATACCATGCAATGATCAATTTAAAAATATATCAGAAAAATTCATATTCATATTCAAAATGCCAAATTGTATGACTTACACCTAAGAGATTCAGCTTCAAAAATCTATGAGATGACAGTTATGGTATTGGGCTGTAAAATTGAATTAATTACGATTACTAATGTGCTCAACTAAAATATCAATTCTGACTGTTCTAATAACAGATTGAGACAAGTACTGTATTTTCCGGAGTTTAAGTCGCACCGGAGTATAAGTCACACCACCAAAAAAATGCATAATGATGAAGAAAAAACATATATTTCACATATAAATCGCATCTGAGTATAAGTCGCACCCCCGGCCAAACTGTGAGAAAAAGTGCGACTTATAGTCCGGAAAATACGGTAATTAAAATCCATTGGTGTTTGGGTTTACCATCATGTAATCATTATAGCATAGCATGGACTTCAATGTAGCGCCATCATCACTACACACATGTCCACTGATCAACTACACGGCCACTGATCCCGGGACAACCTAATCAGGAGGTTGATTGTGTAATGGTATAACTTGGCTCTAGCGCAGCACACAGCAGATCTGAGGGGCGATACAGTGGAGCCTTTGAAGCAGGGACGGCCCCCCCCCCCTGTCCCAGAGACCAGTGCCCCGCGCCGGTCCCCTCTGTTGGGCTGCCAGAGTCAACAACATGGTACATAGCTCCAGAGAACAGTCCTGTGTATGCTGACTAACAGGCTCGCAGTGTGCCACAGATCTGATAGAAAAGAGTTTATGAGTGAACCGTGGGAGGTCAAGTTCAGGGGAGTTAAAATACTTGGTGCAAGATTCTTGTAGGAGGATAAACATAATTTCTAAATATGGGTAAACCAATGGTAAATTACATGAAGAGGTGACAATGGGGAACGATATGGTCAAATCAACTTAAATCAAATTAATTTCACTGCAAAAGAGGAATTAGTTTCATTTTCTGATCTATGTTCTAATGTTGTTTCCTCATCAGAAACATACCTGGAGTTATGTTTTGTTTCATTCACACGTTTAAAACACAAACCCTGCATATTTAGGCTGAGTTCTTCTCTCAAACAGAAAACACACTGTTCCACCTCGTGATGTCATGTGGTAATACAGGAAGTGCACAACTGTATTTTTAAACTCAATGCAACTTCACTGGAATCATTTGGATGATTTCAGCCCTGGAATTGCCCATCTCTAACAAACCAAAAGCAAAAGGTAGCTATTAACATGAAAACTACCACTACCACATGACATCATAAGGAGGAACAGAGCATTTTCAGCTTTGGAGATGTAGACAGACTATACAATATTTACAACAGAAGAGGAAAGACAAGTATGTATGCAGTATGTATGTATGTATGCAGAAATCCAATAAAGATTCAGTGAGAACTTAGGCTATGCATGGGTTTCTGAATTATGAAAAATCAGGACCGTTGTCATAGCAATTTCAAATTTAAAACAAAATATTATATCTTTTGAGTGGTGAAAAGTCCTCAAAATGTCACCTAACAGGAAGCTGAAGCTCTTACCAATGGTCCACAAGTCGGAGCCACTCAAGCTTGAGAATGATCATTACCAAATTAATATATCAAACATGCAAAGTGGAATACACACAAACTTCTCTCTTTGTATCAAAAAGCATTGTATCTGCATTCACCTAAGCTCCGACACTCCTCTGCCAAAAATAGCAGCGGCCATTCACTTTCCAATGTGCCTTTTCCCCAGATAAAGAAGTGAGACAAATTCAATGTCGATCTCACAAATTGGTCTTTCACTGCAGTCCTTGGTTGGAGCGGCTGCCGGGTCTCAGTCTGGTGCCATATCCCAGAAGGCTTTGGGGGACAGCGCAGAGGAATGAGCTCACGACGGCTCTCCTCTGTCTCTCTGTCTGTTCTGCTGCAGTTTGGGCTGGTAGCATCATTTCATTTGGCACACACAGAAAATGAGTCAACCTGATATCTCCACTCACTGACCCAATATTTCCTATGGGGCTTTGTCTGTCTACAGCTTCAATGAGGAACAATATCGTGGAAAGTAACTAGATACGTTTGCAAGACTCAACAAGAGTTTTAAATAATAAGGGAATATTTTAATGTCCAACAAACAGACTCATTCTATCCTGCCTAAAAATTGACTATGTAAAAGTAATATCACGAATAAACTTGGTAATAAAAAGTTACACGGTTGTTCATTTACTTGGTTTACACGGTTGTTCACAGCCGCCCTGAGTGATAAAGTCATGGCAGCCAATCTGCGCCAACAGCCTCTCCAACCACTATAACTCAACTACCAGATTCATACAAGGACATGCCCAAGGACAAAACAAAAGTATGCAACAAAAGTTGGAGCATGAATCGAACCACAACCAGCTGAGTTAAAAACATCAACCAATATAGGGTAGTAGCACTAGTAGCCTATTGTTACAGCGGCAACAATAGTGTTTGATCGATTAATGACTACTGCTACTTCTACTTTGAGAAATGATTATAAACCAACAACTGTTTGACCTAAATGACGTCTTTTTCATCCTATTACCAATGTCTTCCAGTGGATTTGTCTGTTTTTCCGTTTTTTCCGTAGCATTGGGGGACTTTAGCGTCACATGGCTGCCTTCCTGTTCTGAAGGCTAATTAGCACGGGCTTAGCGGACATTAAACAGCGATAGCAAGGGTTTAGCATTTCTGCGCTAATCCCTATCCTTTTGGCCAGGAAATGGGAGCCTTGTATGTCATGAGGTAGACTTACACACAGCGATTAAGTCCAAAGCTATGAGGCTATTTACCCACAAGTCTTTGCAGCTCTGAGGCCATTTAACCAGCCAGGATCCAGACTGCACTGAGCTGTGAGCACTGGGGTCCTGCTGCAAACAGGCTGGGTATACAAGGCAACATAAGGTACAACGATCACTACAAAGATGCGTGTTTTAGGTTAGATGTGATGGGAATTCATTATTTGAACAATTTCACCTGCTTGTCTCCATAAAGATGTCATTGCTTTGCCTGGAATGTCCCACAGTATGGCATTCTATTTATCCATTTCCATGGAGACTGCTAATAATAATGCGTGTTTTTCAAGGCAATAAAAGCAATAAAATACCAGTACGTGCTGGATAAGTTTTAGATACAGTTAATGATACATTTTCCATTCAATAATTTTTAACTACAGCTACAGTTCTGATACAGTTTTTGCAGTAAATAGTGTGTTTTTGTTTTCAGCTCTGTGTGAACCCTGCACACCACAGCTCAGAAAAAAGGATTCAGAAATTGGCCTTCTTGATCACTGCACAGAACATTAGAGACACTCTCTTCTGAAGGCTGAACTGATAAAGGCCATAAAATCCAATTTACAGATGTTATGAAATGTAATTAGATGCTATCAGTGCAATAATAAATCCAATATGACTTATATAATTAGCCATTAAAGAGACTATTGAGGAGACAGTCTGGTGCAGTGTTTATCAAAGCCACAGGGAAATAGGAGAGGAGCTGTACCTCGGTTACATTTATAGCAATATGGCAATGGTATTAAAAAGACTTAGAGCTGTACTTGTGCTCAATAAGAGGCCACATGAATGTAACTGGCTGATATATTATCAATATTATGACCTTTGCTTAATGTACGGCGCTTAATACATTTTTAACAAGAACATTTGTTTTTGAAGGCTCTGAATGCCACTTTTAAAGGTTGGAGATAACACATATAAATGGCCAGTATGTCTAATGTCATCTTGACACTATTACTAATTCTTAGTGTAATATTTTATGGGAGAAAACGTACTATATTTTCCTATTAGCTTTTAGCAAAAATCCTTGCAAAATCAAAAATCAGTAACGCGCTTGACTAAAACCAAATAGACAATTATTAATATAAGATACTTTCATAATTTTTCATAATTTTACACTTTGTCTAGGACCATGGTGAAGTCCATAGGATGTATTAAGGTCTGTTAAACTTGTGCCACCATAGTTCTATCGTTCTGTTTTTACAATGATTGAAAGGGTTTAAAATAAGAAAAATCTGCAGTCATCATATACACAGATGAGTCTTATGTATTTGTTGGCTATGTTTTGTACAAAAAAGGCCAGCTCTGTGTAAAATATGTCTGTGTGATGTGTAAAAAAGTAATATTGAATTCACCATTTGCATTACCTGCATCTTCTGGATCTTCATCATAGTCTTCATCATCACCAGACGACAGAGAATCTAGAAAACAAGAAAAACACAAAACATAAGGCTCAAGTAAAATACACTGAATATGTGAACTTACGGCCGTCTGATAAGAACTGAAATGGCAAGTTAGGTATGTGGGTATATTTGAGTTTAAATAGTGTGTGGAGCAATGATTGGACAATGGCACACACAGAAAGGCCTGTGCGTGTGTTATACCTGGAGCATTCTAAGTTTCCTGAATGGACTACAGTTCTGCTCTGCCACGCGTTACAAGCAAAACATTTCCACAAACTGCACAAATGTACCCACTCATTAGCCACGCACGAGAGTGGAGAGCCAGAGAACAATTTAGGAAAATACTACAAGAGTTTTAATGTATTATACCATCAGCAGTAGTAACAGTATTGGTAGTCGTGGTAGTCGCAGTAGAAGTATTAGTAGTTGTAGTGATAGTAATAGTAGTAGTAGTAGTAGTAGTAGTAGCAGTAGCAGCAGTAGCAGTAATAGTGGTAGGTGTTGTAGGAGAATAGGTAGTAGTAGTAGTAGTAGTAGTAGTAGTAGTAGTATTAGTAGTTGTAGTAATAGTAGTAGTAGTAGCAGTAGCAGCAGTAGTAGTAGTATTAGCAGTAATAGTAGTAGTAGTAGTAGTAGTAGTAGTAGTAGTAGTAGTAGTAGCAGTAGTAGTAGTAGAAGCAGTAGCAGCAGTAGTACTAGTGGCAGCAGTAGTAGTAGAAGCAGTAGCAGCAGTAGTACTAATGGCAGCAGTAGTAGTAGTAGCAGTAGTAGTAGTAGCAGTAGTAGTAGTAGCAGTAGTAGTAGTAGCAGTAGTAGTAGTAGCAGTAGTAGTAGTAGCAGTAGTAGTAGTAGCAGTAGTAGTAGTAGCAGTAGTAGTAGTAGCAGTAGTAGTAGTAGCAGTAGTAGTAGTAGTAGTAGTAGTAATAGTAGAAGCAGTAGCAGCAGTAGTAGTAATAGTGGTATAAGAAGTAGTAGTAGATTATTAGCATATTCTGCAGTTCTAATTTCATTTCAGTTAATAAAATAACTTTTAAACATGTCCAGTTATTAGAGCATTTATTTTTCCAGCCATGTTTTAACTCATCTTTGCTCCATAAAAACAGCCCAGTTATAGTTTCTCTTTACATCATCTACATGTTCAATCCCAAAGTCTTCATTTTGAGCATGTGAAACGACTATAATCACGCCTCCAGACCCTGTTATCTCCTGTACAGCACATTAACAGTGAGTTTTGTAATGATTTTGGAGCCTTTCCCTGGTTCAGCGGCTCAGGTTGGTTTAAATGAGAAGCAGCTGTTTCCCCCGACGACCAGGTTTGTGTTTCCACCACTTGACACCTCCGTCTGCTGCTGCTGTTCAGAGGCTGAGCAGACGAAAGGGGGAGATGGGGTGATTTAAGAGTATATGTGGAGCTAACATGGAGAAAATTAAAATAAATACATTCAATTATTTTTGAAGTACATATTTTATAGAATATAATCTGACGTAACATCTGGTTTCAAAGGGACTCACTATTAGACAAAAAGCATGCGTGAAATTTATGAAGAAGTTTGCTACGTCAGATGCCCTAACTCTTCATTTGTCCAGGCTGTCCAGAATGTAGGGATAAAATGAGCATATGTTAACTGAAAGTGATTATTTTAAATATAGAACAGCTAGATGGAAGAGGATAACAAGCCAACACTTCATATTTTGAGTGTAAACTTACATTATATCCCAGTTAGTCACAGCAATTAACTCTTCATTCATAATCTTTATTTTCACAGTCTTAACCTTCTCAAGTCAATCCTCCTCTCTCCAGCGCTCCCTTCTCTTCAGTCCTGACAAGATCTTAAACACTTTGTCCTCCGCTAACTGTCCTTTCAACTCTTCGCATTCCTCCACTGGCTCCGCTCTGTGCACTGTAAAAGCTGGCCTCCGCTCCCCGCCTGGCTGCTATCCAAAAGCTAAATCTGATACCGCGGCGAAATATCTGACACCTTACTCAAATATTTGACCAAAAACACAAAGGCCTATGTGTGCTTTACAGAGCCTGTTTGCAGAAGAGGGAGGAGACTGGATACACTATATACCAGGATATTATGTAAAAGTTAAGAAGGCATGTATAAAGTGAAGTAACTGTGATAAATGCATTTCAAGTTGGGGTTCAGTCCTACAGATCAAACAAGAGACAAGTATAAGATGGATGTATAGTAAGACATTGGGATTAGCGTTTTGCTGTAATGAAGAAAAATGTACAAAGACCTGATTAAATACACAAATGTTTTATGGATACAAAAAAATAAAATAAAATAAATACATAAATAAATACATAAATATTGTTGTTGTCGTCATCATCATAATAAGTAATAAAAATAATTTAAAAATATTTGAAAATAATAATAATCTCTAACATTATCTTTGAATGCTAGTTCCTAATAACAAACCATGGACTATAAGTGGAAAATGTATTGTTTCTGTTATAGTTGCCTTGGTTGTGCGTTTAAAGGGGCATAGTAGGCATGCCGTCAGTTCAAAGCCTCTGCCATATAAACCTATGGACACCAACCGAGCCCGTTATTGACAACTAATTAGAAAGCAATTAACAGCCCAGATCTCATCATTGAAAACAGATGGAGCTGAACGAGAGAGCCCTCCACACCTCCTCCTCTTCCTCCGCTCACACTCACAGTAAACACAGAGGCCGCGCTATTTGGCCCACAGCCCTGCGGAAAATAGACTTTCCTCTTTCTGATCAGGGCACGTCGCTGCTCTCCAGGACACTCAAGGCAATATTAAGTAGACCGAAACGACACTACTAAACATTACTGAATCAAGCTATTTTTTTCCTTTAAACTTTAAGTAGGTAAATACGTTTATATGTGCCATGAGACCACAGATGTGAAGAATGTATATCCGCATATGTATGTCAGTTTTTTGGAGCTCCCATTTTTTATTTTCAAATATGCCATCTTTCTTCAGATTTTGAAAGATTTTTGGATCAAGCACACAGGCTCTCCAGTCTTAGATGTGCATGTCTCTACATATTATGCAAACACAGAAGCCAATATAGCTACATGCTGAAAATGTATTTGGACCCCAACTTCCCACGTTTGAATGAATTGCAAAAACACAATGCAAAGTGTTTCTTTTTCCCATTTAATTCTGAGCTAATATGGTCACATTTTTTAATACTTGGGAAACATGGACATTTAAAAGTAAGTGTAATTGTTTGTGTATGACAATTACATGCTAAGTTTGTGATCGATGGAACAATATATTTTTGGGGTTCAATATTTATCATGTGTACTTTTTCTTTGCAGTGCTGAAACATTTTGGGTTATTTTTTGGTTATTTGATGAGATCTGAGCCGTAGAAGGTTGAATTAATAATTTCGATGCCTCATTACAGACGTGCTCATCATTTTTTAATAATACTGTAGATATAGAATATTTTTGGGGTTTAAATTTGCTCTTGGCTTATTGCATCAGTGACATAAAATAGTTTTACTTTTTTTACTTCAGCAATATATCGCACTTCAAAATTTGTTATTGTGGCAGGCCTAGGTAAAATGTAAATAGCATATACTTGTGTTTCTTCATGCAACAAATCTGGAAATGTTGTCAACTAAAGGTGAAAGTGTTTAATAAAATAAAAATAAAATCAACCAATGAATGACTAAAGTGCCCCTCACCTGTCACCCTGATGGTGTAGTTGCTGACCAGTGCGTTGTTATGGACTGTGCGACAGGAGTAGACCCCCGAGTCCTCGTATGACACGTTGATGATGCGTAACATCCTCTGTCCCACCCTGGTCCTGTTATGAGACACCAGACTGACCCCGTCTTTAAACCACACCACAGGTTTGGACGGATCAGACGCATCACAGGACATCTCCAGAGTGTCCCCCATGCCCAAGATAAAGTCCTCCAGGAAGGCCGCTTCACTGGACGCTGGGTCTGCAACAGGAGACGGAGGAATGATCAGAATGGAATACATGAAAAGATTAGCATAAATGCATTTGGTTATTTTTGGTTAGGAATGTGAAATATTTCAGCTCTAATATTGATCTCTGTGATATCAGGGTTCTCCCAGATACCGAACATTTTGCCGTTATCTGGCATTGATATTTTTTCAGCCCCAGTCTCTGTGTCCCCATGTGCCAGTCCCACTCCTTAGCGCATCTGATTTGTCTTTTTGAACAGACTCATGAGTAAAAATGGGAAATAGAAAAAAATATAAATATAAAAAATAGCTCCTATGTTTAAATATATATATGATTTTATATTCCACATTTTAATTTACTTAATATTGGATAGGAATTGGCTCAAAAAACAACACCAGACCATCCCTGTTTTATGTTGTCAACGTTCTTTCAGTAAAAAACTTTTCTCTGCTACTTGACTTTGAACATGTTTTTCTTTGCACTGTTGGTAGTTAAAATGACAAGCTGTAGAATTTACTATTATTCCAGGGTGGAGGTAACCAACAAAAATCACACTTTTATTACTGCTACTCGAGTTATTCCAAAGTCCCAAACGTCTGATGTAACATTTAAAGGTCTTTTTCAGTGTGTAATCAGGAGCCTAACCAAAACTGTCAGAGCTGCTTTGGCTGACTGAGGGCTGGGTGTCTCAGACATTTTCCAGCTCATCTCAGTCTGAGCTCCTGCCACAGCTCTGCTTAGGAAGAGACACCCTTCAGGTCAGAGCCAGGGAAAAATCAACATGTTTACGACGAGTCTCACCCAGACCCTGGTCCAGAGACAGACAGGGACAGACAGGGACAGACAGGGACACAGAGGACGGTCCTGTCACTGTGCAGGGGATGACACTCATCACCAGCCCTATGAGTAAGCATCACCAACAAGGAGAATCTGTTTACTCTCAACACATCAGCATAAACGACAGACTTGGGCATAATATACACATACAAAATTCATTATTCAGTATTCACCAGTGTTTTGGGAATTAAAGGCACACTGTGTAACTTTTTGTACCGTATTCTTTAAGCATTAAGCACACATGCAATTGAAGAATGCGAGACACTGTATATATGTTAAATGCCATACTGTGGAACCTTCAAAGCAAAGCAGTAACATCTCCATGGAAGCAGGTGAAAGATCCACCCATCAGAAAAGTTACAGAGTACAACTTTAACAATAAATCTAAGTTCCAGATGTTTCTATACATACTGACTGGTAAATAATTCAAATGTTTGTATTCACATTCAACCGTTACAGTTTGGTAAGCTAACCACAGACAAGGCTATTTGACAGTAAAAACGCTGCTACGTGATTAACAAAGACACATAATTGAGTAAATGTATGTTTCCAAACACACAGTCTGACAGAACACATGAAGCCTGTTTAGTGTATGGGAGGGCTGGGTGAGGTGTGATTTATGACACTCCACTCTAACTATTGACCTGTGTAAAGGTTACCAGAGGAGCCGTCTGACAGACAGGAGAGCAGCTCTGTGTGCGCCTGATTGGACCAGGAACAGTAGCTCAGCACAGTGCTGCGGAAAGGCCAAGTCCAGAGCAGGAGACACACTACAGACAAATTGTTTACAGCAACACCCACTGTGATAAGGATGTGCTACAGCTAGAATTATTTGTAGTACCAAAGTTTTAAATAAATCTTTCTTTCATTCCAGTCAAACGCAACTGAATAAATTGTATGTGTCACTTATTAAAGGTGCACTAAGTAACTGTTCTGGTGAGGCGTCAACCACCTGCTTGTCTCCATGGAGATGTTATTGCTTTACCTGGAATGTTTCACAGTCTGGCAGTAAACTTAAGAATGTATTCAATTACTATGTTTGTGTTTTAATGCATAAAAATACCCTGAAAAACTTCTTGGTGTGAGTGGGTCATCTCTCCACAGATCTGACCTGTAACTTGAAATACAAGTTAAATTCCATGCAGTAGATGAGTCTCAATGGAGCTACACAGACAGAGCACAAGTCTTTTCTAGTCTATATACTATAATTATTTATGCTCATACGGTGGCCTTGGAGGCTAAAACTTATCAAATGAGTTGGATAAAAGACAAGCAATGAACTGAAAGTTTTATTTCACTTAAAGCCCTTAAAAGTAAATGAGTGTGCAGTCTAATTAAAGTAATCCAGCACCATATACTTCAGTAATATAAATGTTTTCCAGAACTACTTTGAACTCTAATTTCATTGAAAACCACTGAAAAAGACTAACAGCTCTAAAAAAGCTATTCTAGTGCTACCCTATGATTTATTCCTTCATAAAGCAAATAGCTGTCTGGAAGAATTGTGAGTTGTTTTCCCTGTCTCTATTTCTTCTTATTAAACTCAAGCCATGTCTCAGCTCTAGTCTGACAACAATATTTACTATGCATTTTTACGCACAAAAAACCCATTGAAGAGAAGAAAAACAGCACGGCGACTGCGCAGGGCATAAATCTCAACACTGTGTGAATGTCCCTCTACCTTTTCTTATGACCTGGGTGAAAGGAGAGGAGAGAGCGGGCTGAGAATACATGCTCCACTTAAATATATGAGGCCAGGGCTTTATAAGGCTGATATAGTTATCTCTAGAGACTCGTAGGTCACTTCTGAAGGCACGGACCTCTTTCTCTCAATGAAAAACGGTAGCTCATAGACTAAACTGCGGAGTACTTGATGTTTAGTTTAGGGAATTTATGGGATGAAGTTGTCAACCAAGTTCTTCCATAAAGCAAACAAAGGTGCAGTGTTTGTCACCATGATCAATGTAGGGCTAATGGTAAACTTGAACTGACCAATGACAGGCTGTGATTTTAAAGGCACACTGTGGAACTTTTCTGGTGGAGCGTACGCAACCTACTATAGTCGATGTGGAAATGTTATTGCTTTGGCTAGGATGTTCTACAGGATCTCCACGAAGACAACAAGTATAGCGCAACCAGGTAAAGTTACAGAATGCACGTTTTTTTCGTGATTAAATCCCCAAATTTGAAACTACGCTAAAAGTTGTAAACATTGCAAAACAGAAACAAAATATTTTATTTCATGGTTTTGTTCTGTCATCATCAAAACTGTCGTTGTCAAATCCCACTACTTGCGTAAGATCAATCTACTATAAATCTACCAATAGAAATCTTTTAACTTATTTTGGTATTATTCAAAGTTTTAATTCAACTTTTTATGCCATTGTTTTTTGTTCATACGTCCAGGGGAGCCAACGGGGGGGGACCAAGGGGTCTGTTGTCCCGGGCCCCAGGGTCTTAGGTGCCCAGAATTGGACCCTCTTCCTATTCATTTATTTTAAAGGGGGGCCCATGTGAGGCTTCTTGCCCCGGGTCCCCAGATTTCTGTCGACAGGCCTGAATACGTCATACAATTTGTAATTTCTCTGTTTGTAAATGCCCTGCTATTGCTCAACTCAGATTAGAATGAGATCCATTGTATTTGTTATCGCAATATGTTCAACAGTCACAAGTGAACAAGACTGTGTAGCACAAATCGTGTTGAAAAAGTGCAGCGTGCCTTATCAATGTCCTGGTGTAATGCTGTTCTAATGCAGCAGCTCTGCCTCACCTCACTTCCTGTACAATAAGCCTTTCTTTCCCTTTGAAGTACCAGCCCCATTTCTTTCCTACATCCTCACTGCGCCCTGGGCCAGGCAAATGCAATTTACTGAAGGAGCAAAACAAAACAAAACTATATGAATCATACATTATAAACTCCATTCTCAGGTGTGAGACAAAACCGCAATAACATTTTTTTAAAGAAAATGCAATCAGGGAATATCTAGTGCTTCCTGCGATGGTGTACTTTCAAATGCAGATGGGAACGCTGCTTTGAATAGAAATGCATTGGACTCAGAAAGGTGTCGGCTCAGGGCAGGCCCATGTGAGGCAGGATTCAAATAGGTTTTCATGTGTTGTCTTGTAGTGGGCTTGGTCTCGTTTTATGATATCCCTGAATTGAAGACACACACAAGAAATTTGAACAGTGAAAATGTCTTAGTTTACCCTTAATCAGTTCCTAAAATAATAGTGACAGTGTTAAATTGTTTTTGGACACTGTGGTGCGGTGGTTAAGACTCATTTCATAGCAAGAAGGTCCTAGGTTCAATTCCCAAACTAGAACGGGCATTTCTGTGTGGATTTTTCCTTTAAGCAGTTCAGATAATCCGATCAAACCAAATTTTCCTCAAGTTCAGATAGAGTGTCTTGTCCAAGGACTCACCAATAGAACGCATTGTTAGGAGTTGTTTATTCCTTGGAAATATTTTGCTGTGAGATAAAGTTTTCCAATCTCTATCTTCCTTGATCTAATTGAATCTTGTGCCTTAAATGTCATGGCCTATTGGTTCGCTATAGTTCTGATCTCATCCTGGTTTTATCAATCTGCTCTTGGACACATTTTGGTGTCTGGAGTCTGGTCTAAAGTGGGGTCACATGTCCGATCGCCGTGACGACAGACAGGGGCTCACAGAAATGGGAGGAATGTGTGATTATTATGGGCTGCACTTCACACAGAGGTCCAGCTGTTGTGTGACCAGCTGTGGTGAACAATATGGATCAGAGGTCTTGTATGAAGAAGGCAAGATGGCGTCATTCAAAAGCAATGTGTGCAGATAATTATGTTGTCCCATTGTCTACAGATGTAATAACTGTCGCTACGGGTAAAATGTAGGTTTTCCTATGGCTTGCTATAGAGACAAAATATTACAAAATATACAAAATATACAAGACATTTTAATGCAGTTGTTTTAAAGGTACACCACCTGCTTGTCTCCATGGAGATGCTATAGCATTACCTGGAATGTTCTACAGTTTGGTATTAATGATATGTTTATCTTGCAACATGGATTCTTATTGTGTGCAGGGTCGCCTCTCCATAGATCTGACCTGTAACTTGGCCTAGTGGCAACACCTGCTTGTCTCCATGATATAGGTAAGGTATAGGTATTTCTGTGCAGCAAACTGTTTATCATGTGCTTTATAAATGGATTGGATAAGTTTAATGCCATACTGAGGAACATTCCAAAGCAATAACAAGTCCATGGTGCACCTTTAAGTTCAAGCCCAGTAGCTAAAGAGATAAGCCAACCATATTACGATAGTACATTAATAGTGCATTAACAGTAGGACTTGCTACCTCTGCAACTCAACACTCACTTACATTTATGGAGATCTGTCTTCCATTGAGCTCCTTTGACTCCTTAAACATACGTTCGCTCTGAGGGACTGTGGCAGGTGGGTAGCAGTCATTCATCTTCTAAATCAGATAACATGACGGTTTATTGGCCCACGTTTACTCAAACCCCCAGCTCCAATCTGCACATGGATCTATGGGAAAGTCAGAGTCTCAGACTAAACTGAACTTGTATGAACTTTGAGATGGTGAAAAAATAGTCCTAAAAAGTGCATATTGTCCTTGTTATTGCCAAATCCAATGTGATACTGACAAAGCAGTCAGTCCCATCCTTCTGGTGTCTTCTCACTGCAGTCTAAGCACAGAGACTGGTCCTGCTGTTCATTCCTACAATATGTGACAGTCCAGATGGAGCAAATGTGCCATATAAGCTGTGAAATAAAACTACATGTGTTTTGAGATTATTAATTTATGCATTTATTCATTTGGGCAAATCCCCAATTAATATTTAGACAGATTTAGAAAGTAACATGCTAGCATAAAATAGGCCAGCATCAAAAACACAACAAAAGTTTAGAGCTTTCCTTAAAGGTGAACTGCGCAACTTTTGTGATGGAGGGCAAACCACCTGTTTGTATCTAGGGATGTACCAATCTGATACTGGTATCGGATATCAGTGCCGATAGTGAAAAATTTACTGGATCAGATTTCGGCTTCCAAATATCGGTTCAGACTGTATCCTGGTTGAACATATAAACTGATGTAAGAAAACTCTTTACTGGTCCTAGTTTCCCCAGAAAGTCTCATATATTTGAACTTTTATTTATATAATATATAAGTATAAGTATATTAGTTGTTCTGTAGTTACTTGAGGGATACATAACAGCTACATAACACATTTGGATCAGTTTTGTATTATTTCTATTTTTGTTTAAATGAAATAAATGCTGTTTTCAGTCTCTGCACTGGTATCGGTTGATATCAGGTATCAGCAGATACTTAAAGCTGCAGTATCGGACTTGAGATTAGAAGTGAAAAAGTTGTATTGGTGCATCCTTTTTTATATCCATGGAGATGTCACTGCTTTCCCTGGAATGCTCCACAGTATGACATTAAACATATCTATCTCCATGGAGAAAAGCACATAACCCCACCAGGCCAAGTTACAGGTCAGATATGTGGAGAGACAACTCACAGTAATAATACAATCACAAATCTGTGTAATCCCTCAGTCGTCCAGGTCCATAGTAAAATCCAAAGTTAAATCTGTCAACTGGACAAAAAGTTGTAGGAGTGAAGACGTTTCGCTGCTCATCCAAGCCGCTTCTTCAGTTCTAGAAAAAGTTGTAGGAGTGAAGACGTTTCGCTGCTCATCCAAGCCGCTTCTTCAGCCGCTTCTATATAATACAATCACAACACATTTAATGCCATACTGTGGAACATTCCAGGCAAATCAATACCATCTCAATAGAAACAAGCAGGTGGTGATGCGCCATTAAACTACTAGGTTTGTGATTGACAATGACTTCCTGATACAATACTTTTTAGCAACAATATTTACAATACATTTTGTCCAACAGCAAATAGGAGACTGTGATTGGCTCAAGCCCTCTTTGACTGCCAGCATGTGATTGGCTAAAGCTTTTATGAGCAAAATGTTGTAATCAATAAATAACTGCTATGTAAGGAGGCCATCTTAGGTCTTGACTTTTCACCACTGAGTTCTATTACAATGTTCTATTAGGTAAACTTTATCCAAGTGAAAAAAAATGCATGCCAACTCCTGAGTGGCCTTGGGGTAGCTTGGGCACTCCATAAATCAGTGTACCCCCCCGGCCCGCCCCCCTCTGGGCTCAATATCATAACAAACAGCCCTTCAGAATAATATAAGTCCCTCTTTGAGACCGTACTCTGTCCGCTCCATCTTTTCTGTGCGTCTCAAGTGGTTTATTTATCCTCTCCAAACTTGTGCAGGGGCCCGGCTTGCTGCAGCGCTCTGGGCTTGAAAAGGGTTCTTTATGTAGCTAGCTTGTGCACGCTGGCTCTCCACTCTCTCTCTCACACACACAGAGGCCATGCACAGAGGCTGGTCGTAATGGTGGTGAGGGAGTCTACATGGGACAGGAAAAGCACCAGACCAGACCAAAGGGGGCTAATGTATCAAGTCGCGACAAGGAGAGATTAAGAGACACTTCAGATCATTGTAGCATACAGTAGTGCTACTCCATAGGTGTTCAGGAAGTGCTTTAAGTCATATCTTTGTTAGCACTTTCTCCTGAGCCCTTGATGGTCTCGAGTTCGATTTCTGGATTGTGTAATAGAAACAGGGCCATGTGGAAATTTTGCCATTTCAAGATCATGGGTAATGAACGACTGTTTTGGCGGATGACAAAATAGTTGGATTGAATTTTTCTCACTCAATTATGAATAAAAGTAGTTACTGCTTTGCTTAGAACGTTCCACGAATGACATTAAACATAGTTATCTCTATGGGGACAAGCAGATGGTGTCACCAAGCCAAGATACAGGTCAGATCCGTGGAGAGTGGACCACCAGGCAAAACATGATGACAAGCAGGTAGCAGGTATTGTGCTATCTAGTACACAAGTTACACAGTGTACCTTTAAAACTATGTCATACTGTCTGATTGTGCCCAGATTTCATCATTCCATATATCAGGAAAACAATGTGTTTTGGGACTCCCCTAACACTGCTTTGCATAAGGTTCATTCTGCAGGTTCAAACAGGCCAAAAAAAGATCATAAACAGGAGTCAATTACAACAACCTACTTTTTTCTTCTTTTTTTCTGAGCTTAACGAGTCCTTTTATTGAGTCCGGTAGGAGCACATACCTTTTTAAAGCATATCTCCCCAAACTGCTTGTGAAAGTGATGGATTCCAGATGGGGCTCAGAGACATTTATCTTTATCAAGCTGCTCTTGTTCCCTCCTCCGAACTTTAGCCAGCTAATAATACAACAAGACTGTGTTTCCACATCTGCAGACAGGGCCAAAGAGAAACAAAATCTACGACAAATGCCCTTTTTTATTGGTGGTAATTAGCTGTTTGCTTCTCTTACTGAAAAGACTGACTCCTTTTTGAACGGGGTGCACAAAATACTTTCCACATTTTTGGGATCCTTCAGTGGCAGCAACTGTGAAGCCATTAACAGTACAGGAGGAGGGTACAGGCCTGGATATACTGCTAGAATATATTTTACCTACATAGTAAAGATATGTACAAGCAACTCTGCTCTGTGCTCTCTGTATCTAATTATAATGCATTATATTGTCCAATCAGGAAGTCTGTGTTAGCATGCTAGTTGTTGTTGTTAGCTTTACTATAATGGCAAAACTCCACAATTGTGACAAGTGCTTATAAACTCACTGCAGTGAATAATTAGGATGGTTGGAATGTATAAGGTAAGTGAGGAATAATTTTGAACCACTGCAACCAGTTTAAAAAGAACTAGTTATGTGTTTAGTTTTTAGTTTTTAAGACTGTAAAAATCAAGTACAGCTCCTTTAATGTCACCACTATCTTTCTGGAGAACAGGGAGGGTCTATTCTCAAAGTTTGTTAAGACCATATTAGTTAAACGTTACATAAATATCAGAACATAATGATTCTATTATTATTATTCTAAGGATAGTGCACTGCACTTTCTGCTTAATAGCCCACATCTGACAGGTGCCAAGATATAAAGAAAATCTGTGTTATTCACTTCACTTATGAGTTCAAATGTTATGTCTGATTGCAGTAGGCTACGCAACAACTTACTCTTATCTTATTTTTTTTCAATGTAATTCACCATGACTGCTCTTTTTAAATCAATGCCAAAGGACTTTCTGTGACTTCTTCCAAAGCTGTAGCTGGTCCAAAAGTTCACCTCTTTCCTTTCCTTCATACTGGTCAGACCAAATATAGTGCTCTCGGTCCAAGCCACAGTCAATAGGATCTTTTACACCTGACGCTCTGCTTTGGATCACACATGGAAATCTGGATTGTTAGAGGCAGATAATAAAGCCATTACATCATAAGCATTATTGAAGTGTCTATATTATTTCTCTTTAAAGATCAAACAATACTAATAATTCTTATGGGACAATTTAGCCACACAAGTTGCTCTAGTAAAAATACACTCCCAGAAAATGAAACACCTGACCTGACTGTTTAAAAGTACACTATGTAACTTTTCGGCCACCAGCTTGTCTCCATGGAGATGTTATTGCTTTGCCTAGGATGTTCTACTGTATGGCATTAAACTTATCTATCTGCATGGAGACAAGCGGGTGATACCACTAGGCCATGTTACAGGTCAGCTCTGAGGAGTATATAATGGCTTTTGGAACTTTCCTATTCCTAACACTACAAAAAATACCAAAGATAAGCAATGTGATGGAAAAAAAAATGATTACATTGGTTCTTATGACAAGTTCTGACTTTGCAAACTTCCAAACTTTGAGAATTCACAACAGGACACTAAAAAGTTTTAGATTTCAAAGTAAAGAGGTGTTAAATATATATTCTATAGGCACGCAGCCTGGTTGGGAGCCCAATAACCTCACCGCTGCCGTCTGTTGCTGTGCGATGCCAACACATTCTCCCACTTCCTTGACGGCAGAACTGATGAAAATATAGCTCTCAACCAAGCCAACAGTGAAACAAAGTACTGCAGCAGTTATAATCGTTATAGTAGTGGTATTAGTAACAGAAGCAAGAATGCTAATAGTTGTAGTACGAGTAGTAGTAGTTATAGTAACAGTCGTGATAGTTGCTGTAGTAGTTGTAGTAATAAGAATAGTGTTAGTTGTTGCAGCAGTTGTAGCAGTAGTAGGAGTAGTAGTAGTTGTGGTGGTGGTAGTAGTAGTAGTAGTAGTAGTAGTAGCATTAGCAGATGTAGTACAAGTAGTAGTGGTGGTACAAGTAGCACCAACATAACAAGTGTACAATACAGCATGTTACAAATTTATATCCTGCAAAAGAAGATTACTTAATTCATGTATACTGGTAGTAGTAGTAGTAGTAGTATCTGTGTCTGTAGTGTGGTAGAAGTGGTAGTAGTAATAGAGACAATACTGAATAGCAAACCACAGTACATGCTTGTACATCATCCCACTATCACCTTCACACAGGATCCACCACCCCTCACGCTCCTCCCTCCCCTAAAACGCATTTCTTTCTGTCCATTTCACCACTATGCCAATTGTAAGCCCAGCTCCTTTAGACTTATTCTGGCAATGTGCGGAGAAAAACCCACCCTAATCTCTCTTTAATATGGTTTGGCCGGATGTGAATACCTCCGGACAATGGCTCTAATCTGGGCCAGCCTGACAACCTCACACCGTAGAGAGGGCCGCGGCTGCCAGGAGGAGAGGAGGAGGAGAGGATCAGGAAAAAAAAAGGAAAAAAAAGTGGGATGTCCCTGGATAGATCAAGGAGAGAGGCAGAAAAGCTGTTCTTGGGCGGGCTTCCTCAGCTTGTTGCCACTATTCTCCATTTGGACTCTACACAAGAGCCTCTGAAATCCAGTCGAAGTTAGACGTTACCTCTAAACACCCCGCCCCAGCCTGTGCCAGCCCTTTGCCCTGGCTCCAAATGACACCTTTGCCCCAACCAACTGCTGCCTGTCCCGCTAATGAGCACCGGAAGTTACTGCATATCCTCGGCTAAGGTAGTATAATACTAGTAGTAGTAGTAATAATAGTAAGTAGCAGCAGCAGTAGTATAGTCATCATCAGCAGTAGCATTATGTTAACTGATTAGGGTTACAAGAATAATCGCAATCCAAAACAAAATGGAAAAGCGACTCACAATAATAACAAAAAAGTCATATTTAAATATTTCTCTTCAAGTTCGCACTATCAAAGACTATGTGGTGGCAGTTTTAGTACAGTGTGTGCCAGCCTTTGCCCCCTTCCCCAATCACATCCACCCCCACCCACTGCTGTCTGTCCCGCTAACGAGCATCGGAAGTTACTGTACGTCCAGAGCGACGTTTTGGCATGGCTGAATCGTCCCGGACCCTTTCATGCTAGCACGCGGCCGCCCCCACACCCCTTCGCGTGTTGGGTTGGGTCCATCCCTGGTTAATTGTCATTCCAAAGACGAACTGGCCTACTTTCAATTCAGCAGACAAGTGCGAGGACTAAGGAGCGGCGGCCCACAAAAGCCAGGATGTACGCGGAGTGTGTGCGAGGGGCGCCCCACCAAAGAATCACACTTCCCCTCGGCTGCAGAGAACCAAGCCGATTACAAGATGGCTTTATTAGCAGAGTTTGGATGGGTCTATACAGAGTTCTAACAAGGCACTGGGTTAGGCTAGTCCAGATGTGGAACAAAGGATTCTTCAAAGCACAAGGTAAATAGGCAAACAGACCCACACCTATATGGGGTTCAGCTTCCTGTTATATGGAGGTTTTGAGGACTTTTTCCCCATTCATCACAATTTAGTTTAAAATCGTTAATCTCCATAACAACCGTACACATTTTTTTATCATTCTGAAACCCACGGATAGAGACTGACAGACTCTCTTTCTCCTATCACCCAAAAATACACACGTGACTTGAAAATGAAGCATACATTTTAATTTGAGTATTTTTTACAACACCCCATTTTATTAATAACAGTATAGTTAAGTGGATTTGGCTTTTGAAAACACTGATAGCTGGGTTTTCTATCAAATTATGTCTCTATATGTCAGCTCTGGCCATGATTCTTAGTCTAAAGCCCACAGTTGTGCACAGGGTTATAGGAAAGATGAAAGAAGAAATGAATGGGAACATGGATTGGCACTCTACAAAGCCAAAACATTTGAAACATCAGCAGTTTTAGTGGCCAAAGATTTTTGCTGAACCAGGAAGTGATGAGAGACAAAAAACAACTCTAGTGGTCGATAAAAATGTAGTAAAAATACATTTGAAATAGTGTGAATAGAGGTATAAAGCAACTACAAGGTTCAGACGGTCAAAAAGTTTTAGAACCAAAACCATTGTACAATATAGAGGTTATGTGGTGCAATTTTAGTACCATTTACTCCAATTTCCAAAATGGGCAAAGGCGTCTTGAAGTTTGAAGGGCAGAAACAGCTGATAGAAGGTGTATTGTACGTTGAGGCCTGATTGAAACGTTAAACTCTGACCCCTGTAACCCCAACTACGACCTTACCCCTGACCCTTTCAGTGTGGCCAGTGTACCCCCTCCCAGCAGCGGTGACATACCCCCCAAATAATGCCTAACCCTGCTCCGGTGGTGGGACCATGATTGTGAGCAGACAGGGACATCAGTGTCAGGACACTCAATAAAGAGACAAGCTCATGTTCACTAAGACCTAGTACTTACATTGTATATGGTTAACTATAGTATAGTAGTAATAGTACTTGTTGTTGTACAAGTATAGTAGAAACAACAGTAGTAATCTGGCCACAATATAAGTTTATGAGAACAAGCTCATTTCATGTACAACAAACCTTAGTAATAGGGGCCGTAGTAATGCTGTAGTAGTTGCTAGTAGTATTTTTGTAGTAACAGTAATATGTGACAAATACATTATCCCTATGAATACACTGGCATTTTAACAAACTCGTAATTCTCCACTTTTAGGATGGGCAGAGTAATTAAAGTTGCACTGTGATATTTCTGTCTCGTGAAGTCTGCCACCTGCTTGTCTCCATGGAGTTTTTGCTTGGCCTGGAATTTTTCACAGAATGGCATTAAACACATGTAGCATTTATTTCATTACAGGTGTTTTTATTGCTCAAGAATACTACAGTTAGCGGGGTCACCTTTGAGCAGATCTGACCTGTATCTTGACTTGGTTGCGTCACTTTCTTGTCTCGATGTGTATAATGCCATACTGTGGGACGTTTGAGGCAAAGCAGGTGGCGGACCCTTCGAAAGAAAAGTTACACAGTGCATCTTTAAGTTTTCAGGCGTGGTGAGCGTGGCTTATGTCAGCGGGATACTTGAGCGTTTACAGCCCTGTTTATGAAGCTGTTTATTATTGCATTAGTGAAACCTGTAATAGTCTCTATACCATGTGCTTCCAATCAACCCGCGCTCCCACACTCACTTCCTGAATACTTCCTGTCCCATACAGAGAGCTGCTACTGGACAAACCACCACAGCTGTTCTCCCAGACTGTAACAACCTCAAAATTAATAGCATTTTAATATATACGAATTGTACATGTGGAAAGCTGTTCACTAGGTCTATCACTGCCCACTTCGTCCCATAATCCTCTCAAATATCTAATCTCTAATCCCACCTCATTCATTTTTATACTTTTCCATTGTCATAAGCGTCATTACATGTTTATATTTATTCCACACACTTTTTGCCTATTATAATTTTCCTGCCTCTCGTTTTAAAGCAGCGTGTTTGAATCCTAAAAATGACTAGACTAATCCCGTCTGTGGTTTGGGTCTTTCCCCGAGACAGAGCCAACAATCTGGTTTACGCCTGTTAAATTCAACTGTAATTGGGGGTGGCACTAGGCATACCAGTTCATATGTTAGAAATTATTAATCTGTTAAATGTCTTGAATCCTGTTACTTCACAGCATTTTCCACACAATAAGATCAATGCAGAATGAACCTTTCAACCAATGTTATAGTTCAAATGGAGATGTCAAATTGCAAAGGCTGTAGCCATTTATATTACATAATTATATAGATTCCAGCCCCAATCTCGGGTCCCGGGTCCTCTGCAAGTAATAAAATATCTATTTATAGAAATGTGTTGTTGTAACAGTAGTTTAAACCTTTTCAAACTCTGGTGAAACTGAAACTGAAATTCAATGGATTCTTGTTTAAGTTTATATTTCAGTGTTCTCTCTCTCTCTCTCAAATCTTAACACTTCTGGAGTTGTTTACAATACATTCCCATCAGAATCCTACTTTTTAAACATACATCACAAATCTTAATACTTCTTAGAAAAATCGCAATTTGATTTTTCCCCCAAATTGTGCAGCTCTATTCCATAGCACATTGTTAACTCCGCTGTGACTATATGCTGTACCAAAATATCAACATTACCACACATATTGCTGTAGCAGGAAAGCCCGTAATCCCCTCATCCCTGTCTTTCCCTGCTGCAGATACACACACACACGGACGCATATACACACACACACACACATACACACACAGAGAGAGGGGCTCTGTGAGGGAGCAACAACTGGACTGAGCAGTTGTCCACACACATCTACAGCAGACATCTACACCAGCCCAAAGTGCGCCCCCATGTACCCCCATGTACCTCCACATACCCCCATGTACCCCATACCCGCTGAGGGGTCTGTAATGTAACTATAACTAATGTAAACTTGCCTAAAACGAAACATCTGCTTCTATTTTTACTTTAATATTCAGTAGATTAACAGACTTTAACGCACCATGTGTATACTACAGTTAGCATACCATGAAAAACTTGGAGATGAAACTGTTGACTTTTTGTGATAAAGACATTTAGAACTGATTCAAATCTTGAACTTTTTGGACATTAAAAATATATCAGATATCAGTTTATTTATCAGTCCAGCGTTGTCAGTTCTGATAACTTTTGGCTTTAGTGCCGAGACAGAAAATAGCATTTATTCCTTGGGAAAACAAATGAACATAATACAAAACAGATCCAAATGAGTTATGTAATCATTATTTATCCTTAAAATAACTGCAGAACAGCTTTGTATAAAAACACATTATGAATCATTAACAGCCGGTAAATAGTCTTATTACATACATTTCTTGGGTGTAATAGGAAACTGATATTATGGAGATTTTCTGGATTGATGCCGATATTCAAAACCAGTATCATTACGGGTGCATCCTTTACATTACATGACATACATCCCATTGCTACAGTACACTATAAAACATGCACCTTCCACGGAACTAACTTATTTGGGTTTGAGTTACTTATGTTCAAGTGATTTCGAAAAACTGCACACACTATCTCACACACATGAGCAAAGCCACTATATAAAACGCCTTTTGTTGTTTCTCAGCTACCACAACAACTTTAACAACACACAAAAACAAAAGAGAGACAGTTAAAAAAAAAAGTCTGCATGTATTGAACAACAAAGCTTTCGAGTCTGGCTGCACTGAAGTGGCTTGTCGGGTGACCGAGGCCGTATGAACCAAATTGGGACTTTTTGAAACGTTTTATCTAAATCACAAGCTTTCACTCACTGAAGCCTACAGTCAAAATGGACCTTTAAAATCTCTTGATGTTTTTTTTCCTAAATATACTCCAACCACTGCTTCTGCTAAATGTTCAACTCTGCAATGACACGGTGAAGATAAACCACTAAAAAACTGCAGCCCAAACGAACGAAAGGAAAGTTGTCCCATGTGGAAAAAATGCCGCAAATTACAAGACACACCACATTCAGAAAAATACTTAAATGTGAGGCTCACTTTTTTCTGAGGGAAAACACAAAGTTGGAGTGACCTCAAGTGTCAGAAGTCTGTCTCGTCTTTCGAAGCAGCTTCCATTACGGCGCGCAGACCTTACTAAGTTTATTATTTTAACTCTTTTGGCAGAATAACAGAACGGAGGGGACAGAGAAGGAGAGAGCATTTTGCCAACAACTAGCATGCTAACACCGCTTCAGCCTTATAATTAGATGCAGATGCCGCACAACAGTGTCATTTTAAGCCTGTGGGTGGGCTCAAACAGAAGCTATAGGCTTAATGCTGGATGGCAGAAAATATAAGGTTGCAAAGAACAACTTCAAGGTTTTATTTTTGACAATGATGGCGACAGTGTGTATGTTAGATTATGTTAAAATGGCTACACACTCAAAAGATGAAACACACACAATAGGCTATAACATATGGGGCGACAGTATCTCAGTTTGTAAAGTGCTTGTCCACTGATCCGAAGGTTGGCGGTTCGAATCCCACTCTTGACATAAACATTAGTGGTTGAGCGGTTAGATCCACTGACTCACAGGTTGGCGGCGTGATTCCAGCTCCCACAGATGACTGCTGTCACTGTGTCCTTGGGCAAGACACTTAACCTATCTCGCCCCCAGTGTCCACTGGTGTATGAATGTGTGTGTGTGAATGGGTGAGTGGTTCCTTGATGTAAAGCGCTTTGAGTGCCTTGAAGGTGGAAAAACACTGTATAAAAATGTGACCATTTACCATTTACAATATATTCTATGGGCCAAAATGGATATTACTCTCCTACAATAATAATACAACAGTGATACAATGCTTTTAAAATGCCACAGTACACTTTAGGTTTTAGTCACAAGTTCTTCCTGTTTTGAATAACTGTTTGAAGACTGTTGAAGACTTTTGCTCATTCAGAAGATATATTTTGAAGATTTCTTATTGAACATGATCACAAAAAATCATCAACTGCTAAATATTTACATGCTATTGCTATTTGACAACCTAGTGACAGCACACACATGTAGCTTTAAAATCAAATCAATGCCAGGTGCGTGGTGAATGACTTTAGCTGGACACTTGATCAGATCGTGGGGTCTAAAGGGGACTATTGTGCCCGTGTCCCATGAGGAGAGGGTCCTGGAGGAGGAGAGGGGGCTGGTCGTGTCTCCTCTTTGTGCGAGTTTGAACCTCTCAGAGCTCAGTGTACTACCTACCATCTGTCTGCCTCTGGCTCTTTCCCAGCCACATGTTTGGACAGGCAGAGGACACTGTCTATTGGCACTGACGCAGCATCATCCATCAAAAGAATTCAATCAAGTCTACGCAATTAACCCTCTGTAAATTCTGTGATCAAACCAAGAATTCTTACTCATAAAAAGTATGCAAACCAGTCTGGGACGGGTTTGAATATACAATAAGATACACTGAATCCGTTTGTTCATGTCTTGCATTTGTATAATGTCAATATTGCAAGCAGGCCTATATCCACTATTCATTCAATATATGAAAGCTGGAACAATATATTTTGGGCTTCAATATTTACAATGTGTACAATTTCTTTACAAAAGTGGGGAGATGTTTGCCTTTTTTTTGTAATAAGGTAAGATTTGAGCTGTAAAAGGTTGAATAAATAACTTCTATATCTCAAATTTGGTTCATTCTGCTGTTTATTTGTTGCAGCTCATGCCTTATAACGATACAGTATATTTAAAAATTGGTTTACTGGGTTTATTTGCTTTGTGTCAGTGCCATAAAGTCGTTTCAATATTATCGTTTATCGCAATATTTCTCTGTATGAATATGTTGACTCATCTATAAATAATTCACTAATAAGCTGGTCTAGTCCTTTATACTGGCAATATTAAAACCCTGGTGTTTGGATTCACACCAGAAACAAAACCAGTCGTGTGTTTTAAGCAGAAATGTCAATGTTTGGTGGAAAGTGTAAAGTTTTATTGAAACTTTGAATAAATAAATAAATATTGCAATGCTTAAAGTCAGTCATATCTAATTAAATTGGTTAAACTTTTCATTTTAAGGCATAAACATGACTACAGCACAAGGAGTGAAATGTTGTTTAAAAAGGGAAGAGAAAATCTAGTAATCTATCTAGTAATCTCGGATCAGGAAAACATACTGTATTGTCAGATTTGAGTCCCACCTCTTCACCCCCAAAGCCAGAGTCCGTTTGGATACAACGCACCTCTTTGTTCCCTCCATGTCTGTCTTATCTTCTAAGTATCTCAACAATTTCCTCAAGGGGAGAGTTGTAATTAAAAACCAGCCATATGTCAACATGACTGTCAGCGCAAGGAGCACCAAGCCAGAGGGAGAGCCAGGTACAGGTGTGTGCGTATGTGTGTGTACGTGTGTGTGCGCACGCCCCGGGACGTCCCAAACAGGTAGAGCACCATCAAAGAGCTCCGGCGGTGATTGACATCTGGAAATTAGCCAAAAAGGTGATGAAAGAAAGCACAGGTCTAAGTTTAGAAAAGCTGGAGGTCTATGTACACTGTGAGAAATGGAGAAGACAGATGCTAGAAGGCACTATCCACTTATAGAAAAGGCAACGCTGTTTGATAGTGGCTGTTTTTGTCCCTTGACGACAGCTTCATAGAACATATTGTGGGGCACAGAGTAAACATTTACCATAGACCATACACCAGAGATGTTATTGGTTTGTTCCACAGTACGTCATTAAATTTAAATATCTTGCACTCATTTCCTTACAGGTGTTTTTGTTGCTCAAATATACCTCGGAAAAACAAACCTATGCGGACTTGCCTATGCACAGATCTGACCTGTAAGTTCTGCTGAGGTTTGAAGCTACAACAACATCGAGCACTCCGCAGTTTTGCATGTAGGTTGACATTTGAGTAGTGGTAGACTTTGATGATGTCATTTTGATTTATCAAACTGAAAACTCCATTATTTGTTATCATGTATAATTGCATTGTAGTAATAGTGTAGTGATTATCTTAACACGTTTATCTAAATCCATTAGCAGAGACATGCTAGAGCGGCCTCTCAGTGATCCCTTGTTAAACAGTTACTGGTCTGTATTTCATGTTTAATTCCCTTCGCTAAAGTGTCTTAAGTGGCTCTGGATTAAGGCCCTGATGTTCTGAGCACAGAGCAGGCATTGTTCACAAATCGTCTTTCTGCACAGCTTATGTGGCTTGTCCGCCTCCTGTTACTGCCAAAGATGATGTCTGATAAAGGTGCCAGGGGACTGAAATCCGTTAGCACAAGTGTAGCTATTTTGTGACTTATAACATAAAAACACGAGAATTTGAAACAGCTCATTTACATAGGAATAAGATTAAAGGCTGGAGTTGTCTAGTGCTTTGGAGAAAATAGCAGTGGCATCATCACACTCTGGAAAATAGTGTTCTAAAAGTGGCCCATCGAGGTACAGAGCCTCGTGGGTAATAGCTATTTAACCCCACTCAAATATACCGCATAACATGGAGTATGATTATTACAATTGTTCAATCAGGTATTCTGCATAGTACTTTTGGAACAAGATTCAAAAACTGAATGACATCTCTCCTGCACACAATAGGATTTAACCTTTCTGGTGGAGGGTGCTATGCCTGTCTCCATTGATATGTTATTGCTTTGCTGGGAATGTTCCATAATTTGGCATTAATCTTATCTATCTTGCATTTATTCAATTGCAGGTGTTGCTAGGCCTGTCACGATAACACATGACTTATCGCTACAGAGGTTTATAACGGTAAACGATAATATTGAAACAATTTTTTGCCACTGACACAATAAGAATAATGCAAAAAAATTCCAGTAAACCATTTTTAAATAGACTCATCATCTCATTAAAACGCCTGAGCTGCAACAAATAACAGAATGAAGTAGTAACTAACCATAAAAGTCACTTATTCTTCCCTCTACAAATCTTATCATATTACAACTAAAACAACAAAAATCTCACCACTTTTGCAAAGAAATTGTACACAAAAATATTAACCCCCAAAAAATACAGTTCCAGCTTTCATATACTGAACGATAAATCGATATAAGCCTGGGTGTTGTCCACAAACACCTTGAAAAACATGCAGTCCTATTTTAAGCAGGCTGTTCTCGTCCACAGACCTGACCTGTAACTTGGACTGGTGGAGTCACCTGCTTGTCTTCATGGAGATAGATACATTTAATGCTAAACTGTGGAACATTTTAGGCAAAGCATTAGCATCCCCATGGAGACAACAGGCGATATACCCTCCATCAGAAAAGCTAGTGCACCTCTGAATCATTCAAAATCTAACTTTAATGATTACGTCCATTCTTTTCAACTTACTTTTCAGAAACAGGTTAACAGTAAGCTCTGAGGCATCAAAACTGCTTATGCTGCATATTCAGTCTTCAAAAACAACATCACAGCAAGGGTGTATAAACCATATATACTTTTAGCAGCGCTCTCTGCAGGGGGCGCTGTCAGCAGGAGGCAGTATGTGTGTGGGTCAGTAAATAAAGAGCAGAAAAAGACAAACACAGCCTTTAGTCCAGTGTGGCGTCAGACGTCACTCTGGTTTTAGAAATGCCACAAGCGTTTGGAGAAATAAACAGCAGTGTGCTCTGGAATAACATTACAGAGGAGTCTATGGAAACAAGGCATTCAAACCACACTGTCTGTGCAAATATACCACGTATACATGTAAAACAGGGCTATGGCTGCAGGCTTTATACAATGTGGGGGAGTTCAAAGGAATACACAGCAGAAGGAACAAGTCTTTATTATTTGAAAACGGTGCCATCAGTTATGGGACAGGGACAGTTTAGGTGTGGATAAGTTCAGGTCTTAAGATGAAGTTGGAACTCTTCATGGTTAATTATTGACATCATACAGCACCTTTGAAAACCGGGGTACCTGATTTTCAAACAGTGAAAGGAAGATGTAGGTTTTCAAATATGTCTAACCTGTTCTTTGCTCTCACAGACCCTTGGCACATTTCCAATACAAAGAACAAGTGTGTGAAGCACAAACTCACAGCTTGAACAGCTTTCTAGAAGAGGAAGTAAAGGAAGGTGAACTGCCAACGCACAGCCAATCAGCTCTCATCCCAAAGCATCATATCGTGACACACACAGATCTTTCTTAAAAGTTTGCAATCTAGACAACTTTTACAATTAAATTATACTGCTGGCAGGTTTGTGTTCTGATATTTTCATAGCATATATGTTATTACTATACATTTTATACATGAAAAATACATTTTCTCATTCACAAGACAAAAGTTTGGTGACACAGCTTTAGATTTACATGGTCTTCTAGGGCATGCACTTGACTCACACTGATGCTAGTTTATATGCTACACATCGAGTATGTATTTTGTTAGTAAACTTTGAAGGACATTTCTCCGCCCTTATCCCCGGTGAAGTCTGACCCGGCTCACATTAATCCTGCCTCACACAGATACAGTATAGAGCCAGCGTGGAGCTGGTGTTGTGATGGAGCAGAGATGACCCAAGGCTGAGGGGAAATGTGCCATCTGCCCCAGTATGACAGTCACTTTAGCCCCACTGTGAGCCCATCTGTGGAGGAGGAGATCTGCGACCTGAGACAGGGCATCAGGGGCAAGAGGGCAAGAGCGTGAGACCATACAGCTTTAGATATTATATACATATTATATACTGTATATGTTCAGGGTGTTGTTAGCTAAACTGCATTTCAGATGCATTACTTTTCATTGCGTATTGATCTATATCATGCCATATTGGTGTCATATTGTGCAGGGGAACGTTAATAGATAAACGAGATAATAGATATAGATAATAGCTGAAGTACCCAACTTTTTAAATTCACTCCCCTCAGAACTTTGTGAAAAAATCAGACCACTACACACTGTCTTCATCTACTTATTAAACATTTTATTGTTGACAAACTTGTTATAACGAGCCATGTGAGTCACTATATGACTCTTTGGGATGAGAGCTGATTGGTTGTCCTTTGGAGTTTGCAGAATTACAGTAGATAAAATGCGGGGGAATTTTACAGACATGGATGATTCACACGGAACTAGAAACACAGATGACGTTCGTAGCTATTACAGTGCACCAGAGGAGCCCAGGTAAAACTAATCCCAGACTTTAGTTGACTCAGATGTTCACTAACTGTGGATGAAGTATAAACTATACACCTAATACCTAATACCTAAAAGCTAGTTTAAGCATATAAGACTTGACTGTAACCACTTAAACCCTTCTTAATCTCCCTACATGCCACTGCTATGCTCCTACTCATCCTGCGTTAAACAAACAGCCCTCTTCCAGACGACATGTTATCACCTGACCATCACCCAGCACCTCTTAAACTAATCAAACTCATTCAAAAACATTAGTGACTGGAAACAGAATCCGGTCACGTAGAGCCGCTCCACAGTCGTCTCAGTGCGATCTCTCACCACCTACGAGGCTTTTGCACATATTTGGCTAAAAGATGAAGTCTAGTTTGATCGACCATGATGGCTCCCAATAGAGAAGCCAATCAACAGGCCAGATCACAACACGCCTATTGTAACATGTACAGGAGCGAGGGAGGGAGAGAGGGAAGGGAGGGGGGTTAATACAGGTAAAAAGCTAAAGGTTGGCCCATAGAGGGAAATATTAATATATAATAGGAAATCCATGTCAGATTCAGTTCAAGGTCTTTTAAATGTGAAATTCATGATGTTACGTGACCACTTTATAAGGTCTACTAATACATGTTCATTTGTCAAGCCTGTCATGTAGAATTAATACACGCTTTGAGGTTCCCTGATTTCCCGAATAGTAATATTTGAGTAACCACCAGCAGTTTAAATAATACCAGTTTTAGTTTATGAATTATAATTTATTTTAGTTAATAATTATAATATAAAGTCTTACTCTCTGTCTCAACTTTAGCTTCTATCAATAAATGTGCTATCATTTCTATTATGTAAAGTAGCTATTTCAACTGCACGGCATTTACATATGCAATGTTAATGGATTCTATAATGAAATATTTAATTAAGAGTTATAAAAAACTTTGACCAAACGTGGAAGTTTCAGATAGTAGTTATTCTAGCTCACGATTGTATTGACAATGCCATATTGGACAGATACATACTTTTTATCTGGATATAGTCTTCCACATGTTTACTGCCAACACTTTCCAATAATAACCATTTGTCAAAACAGTGGTACATTTCTTTGAATAGACACTCCCACGTTGAGCAGTTTTAAAGTGTAATTTAAGTGTCAGATTGTCTACACAATACACGCACACAAAAGATCTGCCATTCTGTACAAAGTATTTTCAGTAACTGAAAGTGTGTAAACATTGTCAGAAAATCACTTTAAACATCTTAAATAAATTACTTCTTGAGTTGTAGAGAAAGAAAAGAGGTTGGTACAAAATGTCAAAAATGGAGGGAAGAAAGAAAGTGTTTAGACAGGATTGATCCATGGGGTTTAACTCAGCTTCACAACAAAGAACAACACAAACACACAAAGCCCAACAAGCCAAACTATCCAATTATACACTCCCCAAAACACGCCGAAATTCTATAAAACTAAATTATTTCAAGTAGTGAGCACAACGTCTCCTCCGAGCAGACATGACATCACACCAACTCAATCAACTCAATATTGTCAAATTTAAGCTTGCTGATCTTTATATGAAATACCAGTAACAGCAGATAGAGTGGTATAGAGAGTGAGGGAGTGGTAATGTATATGCAATGTTGGCAATTCTTGTCCCTTTGAGCAAGACACTTCACCCAGCTTGTATGTAAGTATAAATCTAGTGTATGGTAGTGGTGGCCGAAGAGGCTGTTGGTGATGGACAGCCACATCTTTGTCATTTAGCCCCGAGGCAGTTGTGGCTATGGCGTTTATTACCATGAGTGTGAGAAGAGGATGAATAATGCATTATACAGCATTATACAACTTGGGTTTTAAAAGTGTTATACCAGACCATTGTTCATATTTAGTTTTTTGCAGTGTCTTCAGACCTACCTGTGGGTGGAGCAGTGGGCAGCCGGGCCGCAGTGACATAGAGAGGCAGCAGGACGCAGCAGAGCCAGAGGGGGCGCCACAGAGCTGTCATTCCTCCGGACGACGGGGGGTGATGCGGAGCAGCGAGGCCCAGCTCAGAGCTCATCCTGCAGGCTCATTCTGTCCACGACCTCCTGCCTCCAGAGCCAGGAGAGCACACCAGGGGTCCTACGGGGGGAGGGGAGCAGGGTAAGGTCTGTCCATTCAAAAGCTTCACATCAGACATTTAAATGCAGTAACTATCCAAATGGTAATGCCATCAAACTTGTTAAAACTAGATGCTTTGTTCAGCAGCAGAAAATTAGAAAATCTCTCTGTTTATTCCTAATTTAGACCCAGTGCAGGCCTGGTTTAGCCCTATCACATCCTGGTTTAGACCTGGTTTAGACCTGGTTTAGACCTGGTTTAGACCTGGTTTGGACCTGGTTTAGACCTGGTTTGGACCGGATGAAGTCCTTCATTAGTCCAGTTTTAGACCTGTTTTCGTATACAGTATTCAGTTTCGCTTTACTCCCAGTTAAGTTTAAATCACGCACATTTTAACTTTTGCACTAGGGGGTCCACATGTTTCACAGTATGGCATTAGACGTATGTTGTATTTTTCAATTGAAGAATTTCATTGATCAACATACCTTGAAAAACACCTTAAACAGAGTCACCTCTCCACAGATCTGACCTGTAACTTGGCCTGGTAGCATGACCTGCTTGTCTCCATACAGGTAGATACGTTTGATGCCATACTGTGGAAGATTCTAGGCAAAATGATAACATCTCCATGGAGAAGAATAGATGGCAGACCTTTTCCCCAGAAAAGTTACACAGTGCACCTTTATAGTAATAGGACACACTCAATAGACAATACAAGTGAAAAATGCCACATGAACAAACTGCATTTGAGAACCTGCTCCATACTTTGACCTGACATTCTTCTCAGATTGGAAAGATTAGAGAGGAAATCCTACTTTGCTGGATTTTGCAGAAAGTTCCCCCTGTTTCTTCTTGTTAAGACATCAAAAACAATATTTGCCATTCGCATTTAAAGCAGCTTTTCACACAAACACTAAATCCAGAATCCAATTAACTGCACCGCAAACAGGCTGGAGCAATACCCAGGGCAAACAACAAGAGCCTGCCATTCCTTCTACATGACTCTTACGAGACGGTTGCACTTGGTTTAGCATCAGATTGACACTCATTGGCTAATCACGCTGGAGGAGTAGGAATGCACAAGCGTGAGTACGATTAGATGAAGAAAAGAAGGCGTTTGGTTCGTTGTTGCAGATGCAGATTTGTACCACCCTTGTATACAAACATAACTTAGTTCAAATGTAGATATTTTGATATTTTTGATTTTTGTTAACTCAGTTTAAGTTTCATTGATGAACATTAACATTAACCAAATCACAGGAATGATAAGTGCTAAACTCCATATTCAAAATTAACTGCATACTTTACTGGTGAGTATGTTCCATGCCCATTCACTATAGACCACTGGTTCCCAAAATGTGGTACCAATGGATTATGCAAGTTCCTTCTGGAGTAAGTTCTTGTTTAGTACTACTACAGACCTACAGTAACAAGTATATGTCATCGTCCATTATCAATACTTCAAATATTTGCTCTCTCGCTGTCCCTTACCTTTCCATATCCCAACTCCAGTACATGTGTGTATCTGTCTATGGGACATTACACAGGGCTATGGGAGCTGCACACAGACCTGTATTGTCTGTGTGTTGTCTTAAGTTTTCTGGGTGTTTTTCTTTCCCCCCGAGGAGCATGCGACCCGCTCTGAGGCCAGCACATAGAAGCACGCCTGCGTTTGCAAATTATCACTGTCTCCAGACTCCAACTCCAGTTTTGAGTGGATAAAATGACCTTATCTCGAAAGTATACTATTATGTTACGGTACTGCAATATCTACATTCAACCGCATAAGACGTAAGGACATGACGTCAAGGGTCAGGTATGTATTTACTACTATTACTATCGTACTACAATTACAACTGCTACTATTAAAAGTATTAAGTGGTTTAGTTGAGCCCCACTACAGCCTCACTGCCAACTACTGGTCACGTAAGTACAAGTAATACTACTACTGCTGCTACTTGAGTTTACTACTAAAGATAGAGGTCATATTCCAGCTAAAACAATATACTGCAATCAAAATTTCACAACACAGGCAAATGCATTGTCAAAACTTGCTCATCATAAAACCTAAAATCAATTGCAAACATTGATTCACTTTGTCATTTTGAAGAAGTAACTGATGATGCAATGGTATCTGTAATGTTATCTTAGCTCTGTAAACGTGTATCTCATTTCATTTCAGCTGGAATTAAAGATGTGAATATTTGGCACATAAGCAATAACAAAATGACTAGAACTAAAAGCAAACAGTGTAAGTTATCGTCTCTCGCAATTACTGCTAATCAACTTTGTAAGAACTTGGAAAGCGACAGCGTTTGAATTTTTGTCTAATGGTCACTAATTAGGCAGTAATGACACAAGCTTCAGAAAAAATAGTGACTCAAAGCAAATTACCCAAACAAAACAACATAATTGAACTATAATATAATCCACTGTGTAATATATTCAGTATACTACTAATAAAAAAGCTTAATATTAAAACTTGATACTAAAAAGTAGTATTAAAGTATAAAACTAATATACTTTATACTACACTATTACTAATCACTATTATTACAAATACAGATAATACCAATTTTGATGATTTCCCATGAATTTCCGTTTCCTGTTATTGATGCCATTTTTAAGGGTCCTATATTACCGTATTTTCCAGAGTATAAGTCACACCGGAAAATAAGTCGCACCAGCCAAAAAATGCATAATAATGAAGAAAAAAACATATATTTCACATATCAATCACATCTGAGTATAAGTCGCACCCCCGGCCAAACTATGAAAAAAAGTGTGACTTATAGTCCGGAAAATACGGTACACAAAATTGACTCTTATGAGCTTTAAGCCATGTTATAATATTGTTACCTCCTCAAAAACATACCTGGAGTTGTGTTTTGTTTCATTCACACATGTTTGATTAACTCTTTATTATTAGTCTGTCTAATCTCCAAAGCTCAAAATGCTCTGTTCCACCTTGTGATGTCATGAAGCGATAGTTTTCAAGTTAACCTCTACTTTTTACGTTTAGCTCAGTAGAGAATGGCAATTCCAGAGCTGAAATTATCCGAATGATTCTAGTGAAGGCGTATATTACCACATGACATCACAAGGTGGAACAGAGTGTTTTCAGTTTGAGAGAAGAACACAGTCTAAATATGCAGGGTTTGCGTGTTAAACGTGCGTGAATGAAACAAAACACAACTCCAGGCAAATTTGTGATGAGGAAACATTATAACATAGATCAGAAAACAGTGTAATATGGGCCCTTTAAATGATCTAATATTTAGTGTTGAATTATGTTAACAGTCCTAATGCAGGTACTAACACAACTAGAATTACTAGTACTGCTACTACTATTACAAATACAGTACACAAATTCAAATTTTTACTACTATTCTGCAATGGCAGTACCATAAAGGTACAGTGTAATCTTTCTGATGGAGGGAACATCACCTGCTTGTCTCCATGGAGATTTTTAATGCCATACTGTGAAACATTCAAAGGCAAAGCAATAACATCTGGAATACAAGCAGGTGGACCCCTTAAGTTATGAACTAATCCAAATAACTTACCAAAAAGTCACACTTAACTCACAGTGTACTGAAGATGATGAGCTAGTATCGTGGCTTTAGACCCCGAGTGCAGTTCCAAGTGTTTTGTTGCCAATATTTTTGAAAGCATAAAGAGGAAACTCAAGCGCCGGTGTGAATAAAACATGCACATGAATCATGCAGTAGGAGTATGTGAGCGTTGTAGTGGCTCGGAGGCAGCTTTTAAAGACTGGTTCAAATCCCTGTTAGCCACATCACAGTTACACCCCAGCGCTGTGTCACGGCTGCTCAATAATTCACCCATCAACATCAGATGGTGGGAACAGATAAGAGGCTAAACTTTCTATTCACTCACTAATTTGCAGTGATTAAACTAAACAATGAATGAAATCAGTCCAAGCCGAAGTAGGTGTGGAAAATGAGTACACAGACTAAACCTAATCAATTCTGAGGAAAATTTGAACTGTACAGAAGTATCTCCAGCTATTGTACTATTCTGCACGATATGCCTGGAAAGTTACAATTAACCCCATGTTTAGATAATAAATTTCACATTTGAAAAAATTCTCTAATTCAGAAACTTCGAGAGGCATATGTGGGAAGAATTGAAATTTTAAGAATTTTAATTACTAACAAATGAAGCTTGGTTATTTCATTGCATTGTTATTTTTATTTGTCTAAATGAGATGTTATTGCTCGTCTACCACAGGCATTCGACTGTGTGGACCTGGTTTGACACAAAGCTGCTGAAGCAAAAGTCAACTAAACCCTCCACTTTCCCATTTTAAAGTATAGGCTACAGTGTTGTGAAGTGAATACTCCTTTGAAACTGATCTAAGGTCTGAGTCCTGTTGCTATAGCGACAGAGATGTGACTGAACCACTTCTGTCAAGGTCAATGTAAGGAACTACGCCTTTTCTTTAAAGAATAGCAGTCTCTACTGTCTGGTAGGTTATGACCTATAAGTGGTTTTACTTGTAAACCTTGGCAGTAGGGTAAGGTATACTTTTCTTGTTCGAGTTCCAGCTTAGTCCCGACAAAGATTTGGTCCTCTTCTGGTCCTGGTTTAGTTCTGGTGTAGTCCAAATTTAATTCAAGGGTTATTCCCAGCTTGAACCCAATTCTGTTGTGGAGTAAGACACTACAGAAATGTTAAGATAACTTTTGACAGTACTTTTTCGGTATATTTTCACTTCTGCTACTACTACTTTTACTGCTACTACTATGTCTGTTACTGCACTTCAAAACCTGACGTAACCCACAATGCTCTGTTGGCAACGCAATATATACGAACCAACCGTTTGAGTACTTTGTCAACCTGCTTCTCACTTGGAGCATTAACATGTTATTAAACCAGTGTGTCAAAGTGAGTGGACTGAACACATTATGAGAGCTGAGGGCAAAATTAAACAGACACAGCGGGGAGGCAACCCTACCGCCACTCATAACAGACTCGATATTAACAGCACAGTGCAGCCTCTGTCAAATAAAACTACTGTTCAGTCCATAACATTACATTACACACTGATTAGAATGTGAATGTACCACACCTGCAAGATGTTCACTTTCAATATACTCACCTCAGTGGTACAATTAGCAAAAGATAAGTATAATGAAGAGGCATGCAATCTAGAACCAATTTGGAAAAGACACAGCCCAATCAGACCATCATTTGGCCCTGAAATGTGTGAACGCGTTTGGCTCTAATTGGAAATGCACTAAACTGGTGATTTCGCAGGTCAATGGAGGAAGATTAATTTATTCATCTATTTATTTAATAGAGCTTTGAGATTTGGGCTGCTCACAATGGAGAATAGAATAAGGGTGTTTGCATAATAATATGGCAGTTATAGAGCATAGATGGATTTTAAAAGATCGTAGGCGGCAGCAGTTTGGAGTTTGTGGTGAGCTGTAGTTTTTACTTTAAATCAAAACTAAAAATTTGATAATTACTTTGCCATATTGAAATAGCCAATATGTAAATCAGTGTTAAATGTTCAGCAAAGGAAGGAACATACCATGAACTAAATGCATAAAAAACATGTGTCCAAATGTGTGTTAGTGGATTAAGAGCAGACTTGGAACAGTTATAAGCCAACTAAAACTATACTGTTGTGTACAGACGTTTTGACCTGAACTAGTACTGTATAAGACTTTTTAAAAACAACTCCCTTTCAGTTACTATGCATTTCTGGTCATTTAAAACATTCTTTAGCGACATGCCTTCATACAGATATACATTTGAGTGACTGTGTGCCACTATAACATAAATCATTTGGACTTGTAACTTGCCAAGTCAGTCAGTTGTATTTCACCTCATATGTTGCCGTCTTCTCTCCCTAAATTCGTTCTCCGCTGTAAGGTCTCCTATCATCATCTGCTCACTCCCTGACGCCCTGATAAGTGAAGGAGCCTAAAGCCGAGCTGAGTGGCCAGAAAGCCCCATCTGAAAGCTATTCAAGAGGCTCACAAGTAGAGAGATGAGTGATGTTCTGCGGAGGGGAGAGGAGCGCGCGGCTGTTCTACACGTTCATTCAAAGAAACAGCGAGGAGCGAGCGGAGCGAGGGGAGCGAGGGGAGGGAGCGTTATCTGGATGAACTTCAGAGATGATCAGTACGTGTTGGAGGCAGCGCGGCACGGGGAATACGGGGCTTGACTGATGCGTAATTCATTATTCTGCTAACGGGAAGACGTCACCGATGCAGCGAGGGAAGGCGTGTTCGTGTTAACGCAAGGATAGGGCCCTTATAGAATTACATTTAAATATGATATATATAATACATAGATAAATGATACATATAAAGTTTTAAATAATTTGGTGTTTGATTTTATATATGTTCAATGGTATTGCGAGAAAGCAGGAAACGTGTGATGCGATCAATGGACGAGGAGACAGGAGGAGGGTGCAACTGAAAAGCGCTGCTGTTAATGATCCTATTGATTGCAAACACACTAATTAAAATGTTCTCAAGCTTTCATATCAGATAAAGGATTTGAAATGTTGATAGTCCATAGGAAATAGGTCATTTTTAACAAATTAATTCTTACTGAAACTCTTCACTAACCAGCAAAGATCACTCCAATTTCGTAAGTATGTTAAATTAGTGATGGCTTTAATAGAAAGCCTTAGAAAGTACTTTGGCCTGCGCGATGGAATAGCGTGACTTTAGCTTAATAGGAAATTCGAATGGAACTTATTCATGCGCAATTTTGAGGCTATTTGTGCGCAATTGTTTGGCTAGACTCTGCATTCGAAGCTTTCCAAACCGCACAATTTTACCATAATAAAAACGACTTTGATCCTAACATCAGCGCCCACGGTTCTCCAGCACAACGCGCCGCTCTTTCCAAACCAACGACCCTCTGTCACGGAACAATTTAAAACGAGCTGTGCTTTCAATTGCACCAACATATGCGTATCCCTATGGTCCAATGTTTCAGTCGAGTAGAATGACCAACACGTGATTTAGATGTAAGAAGATGCAACCTGTCATAACCTTAACCTATGCAATATAATAACGCACAACGTAAAAGTAGGCTAATTGGAAATTTGTGGGCAAATACGGTTAAGGTTAATATAATACAGTTATCGAAGCAAATATTTTGTATAAAATTGCTTAGGCACTGAAAAATGACTTATGCCAGCTGCGCGCAACGCTCTTAACCCGTGCCACTATTACGCGCACACCAAATGGATCGTTTTACGCATATGCCCGTTTTCGAGGCACCATTTACGCACAGATTTAGGGGACGAGGAGGCGCCACCTGTGCGCTGCCACTGTCTTGAGCTGGTGCTGTATCACCACAGCGTCCCCGCGCGCTGCGTGAGACATCAAACCTGTCTGACTCTCATGCACAAGGAAGTGAAAACAAGTTTCTCATTTAATTAGAACGTTAAACAGAAAGTAGAACACATAATAGCAGGTACTTACTAAAGAGTCCCACTTGCCGTGTGTGTCTCAATAATAAAAAACAAGTGTTTAAATCCAAAAACTGAAGAAAGAATTGGTCCTATATCCGTAACTCCACGCTTGAGTTTTCGCCTCAATATTGAGGTAAATAAAAGTCCTCTAAAATCCACGTCTCCGGGTAACGAGTCCCGATCCGCTGCCGCTGTTCGCTCAAAATTCCCGAACTTCTCTTTCAACTAAATCCCGGGTCCGCGCTGCTGTCCACAGTGTCCAGGCGCCCGGACCATCCTCTCTGCGCGTGGAGCTGTGCGTGAACACGGCGGAGGACACGCAGAGTGGACGCAATGGCGCGTGGAGATGTCTGTGTTGTCTGCACGAGCGGAGTGTGTTGCCACGGATCAGCCTCGCGCTCTGTGGCTCCGCTCCGCTGCTCACAGTGAAGTACTACAACCCGCCGCTGTATTCACTCAACGATCAGCAGAGGAGACTTTGGGACAGTTCCGTTTTGAGTCAAGAAAATAAAGGCGTGTTTGAAGGGAGACCTCGTGACGTTCAGCAAGCACAGAGAGCCATGCGCACCGACCTAATGTGGACGAATATTTTGAGAAACGTACATGTGATGCACGTATATCAAAGTTACTAAAAAGTTATACTGCATTTTAGTTATTAAAAATAAATAAAGTATCAAAAAAGTTAACATAGCTAAACTTTTAAAGGACATAAAGGAAATGATGTGCTCGTCTTGCTCTTGACTGTAAATCGGTTTGGGTTTTCCTTGTGTGGCTCTGATGCCCATCCTCTTTATTTTTGTAATTTCAGTACATTTTGCTACTTTACTTACCACAATATTCTGGGTCGCACAGGACACAATTGTGCTTTTATTGTGAAGGGGTCTGATGCTACTCCTTCCGCTGTGTTCTGAGCTGCGGTTGGAGCTGGTGCCCGTTGGCTGCTCGCTGCCTGCGGGACACACACAGCAGCACAGCGGGCTCAGGGGGATCACATTACGGCGCACCGCCCCTCGAGGGGCCGCTGCAGGCGTGAGACGCGGTCCAAGCGCCTCCCACCAACACACTCTCCCTGTTCATGAAAAGCGGACAACGAAAGGGCATTTGCCAAAGTATTACTGGGCGATGCTTTAACGTTGATATTGTTTATATTTATATATGTATGGAAGGTATATTTTTTTCTCTTTCCTCTAAGAGACTGAGTGGACTTTTCACTTGTAACAGCTGCCCAGAAAGCACAGATGTCACTTGACACATCTTATTTAAAAGATGAATCCACAGGGCGCCCTGTTCTAAATGGACTCTGGGGCCCAAGGACGGATTCACGTCATACGCCGAGTTTGAGCGCCTTTATTTGTCAGCAACAAGTATTTTATCCCAACCTTCAGGTACATGGGTTGAAGTAAAAGTGTTGCTGTAAAGAACTGTTAAGAGAAAAATACATTTGTGTCCACTGGTTGTTAAGGACGGAATGCATTCTTTTCAAAGCACATTTGTAATGAAACTTTATATGCTGCACAATAGTAAAAGAAATCAATTTTAGCATTCTTTTCATTTGATTCACCCATCAAAAGGCAGCATAAAAAGAGGGATCATTTATTTTCTGACTGCACTGCAACCTCCACTACCTCAATGTCCTCTCTTTGCCTCTCCAAACCTCTGAAGTAGAGCGTTAATGAGTCCATATTGTCCCAAATTGGCTTTAAGTCATAAAAAGATTAACCCTTAACCAACATTTTCCGGGAGAAGGCGAAGTGTGCCATGTTAAAGTGAATTACTACTGTTAAATGATCTTTAAACAGTGAGTCCACTTTGAGCTAACGGCTAATTACCGCTGTCAGGACAGAGGTGACAGTCTCAAACAACACATCAATTACCATCATGTCATAAAGTGTTTTTAGCAACAGTTTTATGATGCCATAAAGCGGTTTGGTGTCGAGCTGAGAGTGGAGAGTGGCCTGTCTCTGCAGTGGGTCCTAGAACAACAGGCCTACTAGAGGTGATTTGTGACCAAAACTGTGTCACCATGCCATAAATGACCATAAATTACAGTAAAGAGGGACAAGACAATTCACCTGCAGCAGTTACTGTTGAATTTGACTTTGGGAGTGTGCAGTAAAAGTAGAATTTAAAGCTCCAAATCAGGCCTGTGCTTTTAATTTCATTTTAATCAAATTAAGATCCAATCATTTCAAATAATGAATGATCTAGTTAAGGGGTTTTTTTTTTGTTTTGTTTTTTTTTGAATCAACAAGTCTACAGCCAATTCACTAAAAGCAAAGAGTGTTTGGAGCAGAGTCCAGACGCAGACCTTGAATACATTTGGCTCTGAGATATTTGACAAGGCTGTTTGTAAAATGGATGAAAGTTTTACTCCAGTCTAAATATATTTTATGTAACTGAAACAACAATTAGACAAAGGGAAGACAATTGAAAAATCCTATCCAAAACACCTTTATTTTCAATATTTAACATTTATTTTACCTCAATTACCAGATTTTTTTTTTTTTTTTTTTTTGCCTACTCCTTTGTCTGTATTATTTGAGCTATGGATAGTAGACAGGACCATTATTAAGATACACAAGAACATGCAAGTACCACATTTTCTTGCAGGACTCTTGAGAAACACATTATGGCCCCACCCCTTATCTACGGTTCTATCGTTCATTTAAATCACCATTGTGCACTGTGTCATAGCTTATAGCTTAATGTTGCCAAACCTAAATGTCTTTATCATGATGCAGTTGTCGTTTATTCAGGTGTGAGGACTTGAGATGTTGTAGAGAGAAGATGGATGTGTTCTGACCTGCAGTGACAGACTCCCTACTGTTTGATCTTTAACAAATGTGCTCTGGAATGAGAGGCATGTGTAAAGGTAGCTTCTTATAACTGACATGCCATCAAACATGACTTCAGAAATACGTTTTATGCTATGGTTTTGTAGAGAACGCTGCCGCAATAATCGTCCTAGTTCTATTCTGAATATGTGGATTTAACTTCGCTAGGTAAATATGCATGAGGACAAATCATCATTAGTTTGTGTTTATTTGAGTAGCACACGAGAGTTTGGGCATCGCATGTGGACACAGGAGGACACATGTTAACAACAGGTGTGGAGGGTGTCACTTGTAATTCGATAGTGATAAAACAATAACATTTGCTGAGGATAGTTACCCAACCAGTGCTCAATTTTGTTACTCAAGTAAAGGTGCAAATACCGGAGCAAAAGAAATACTCAAGTAAAAGTAAAAGTATCACATGAAAAAATGTACTTAAAAGTATTAAAGTAATTGTTTAAAAATGTTCTTTTCAGTATTTTGCGTAAACTTTGAGATGTAAAGCTTCAATCATTTTTTCATACCTGTTTTTCTTTGTAGATTTTTATTTGCTCAAAGTATAAATGTGTTGAAAATAAACCCTCAGCCTTTTCAGCAGGTCTCAAACAGTAATAAAAATGCTTTTACTTTTTAGTCCAGATCAAAAATGTAATGGAGTAAAAAGTATATACCTGCTCTCAAATGTAGTGAAGTAAAAGAAAAAGTATCCACTTGTACTCAATGTACTCATGTGAAGTACAGACACCTAAAATTTGTACTTAAGTATAGTACTTTACTACTTTTACTTTGTTAAATTCCACCATTGTACCCAGCCAACATTTCTTGTATAGTTTTCCGTAGTTTGGCTGTTTTGGTGAAGTTTTCAATGACCATATTCATCACAAACTGCCAAGGGACTGGTGTGAAATATATTCAAAATTGCGCACATGTATTATCCCTCCAAATGAAGTATTAATTAGAAAAACATGAAAACCTGACACATACACTTTAAGGTTGATGGGGCAAACCAGCTCCACCACAGGGAGAAAATGAAATCACACAAATGATCTTGGCGTGTGTCACTGCTTTAACTGACTCAGTGTCTGCATGTTAAATCATTTATGAATAACTGTTAAGTGCTCATATTTTTTCATTCATTCTCAGAAGTGTGCTGTTGTTGTGCGGCTGTGCATCTGCTCATGGGAAAGTCAACAGCAGAACCAACAGTGATTAAGTCTGATGAAGAGGAGGAGGACGAAGGCCGCGCTCACTGACCTGCGGACCGTGTGAGAACTAAAGGCGCACCGCCCTGAGTGTCACCGCAGAGGTCAAGGGTCACACGGAGTACTGCAGTAGTGATGCAGTACTGATGGTACACTGACCACATGACCCCGGTACAAATACTCACTCATGTCAGGAGACACAACAGGACTCCCCCACCCCCATACAAACCCTATCTCTACCACCCCCACCCGGAGAAGCAAGCAACTCCCACTGGGGAACAGGCATGGGACGTGAGGTGAGGCGTCTTCATAAGAGAGAGTTCAAAATGAATCAAGAATGGATTTGGAACTTGCGACAAACTCATGTAGAAGACACAAAAGTGGTAGTTATTGTACAAAAACACTGTAGATACAAACTGTACTGTGGCAAAGCAGTCTGATGTGTCATAGTGTTTAGAGGTGGAGCTAATTTGCAGCACTTGTCCTTAGTCATAATTGCTTTTCAAAGAACATAACACTGTAGTTATTTCTAGGTAGCTTGTACAGTGTCTTGTGGCTGTCCAGAGTCTAATAGTATATCTGTGAGGTATTTGCTGGCTCTTATCTGTGACATACTCCAGT